>MU684999.1:5204-31623 GCA_026770625.1 Nicotiana glauca | reverse complement strand
TTCAACCGGTGACTTGGGACACCATAAATCTCCCAAGTGGCGACTCTGAATTGAATAAATAAATCCCGTTTCGATTGTCCTTTAATTAAAAAAACTCCATTGCGCCCTCGCGAGTAGCCGAAAGGAGGTGTGACAGTGCTGTTCTTTCCTGACTTAACCATTGGCCTCGGCCTTAAGGTCTATTGCTCCTTAACTTGTCACGACAACTGATTCCCGCTTGAAGAGTTTATTGACTAACCACTTTCTTTATTGTTTCCAACTTAGTGTGCCTGCTGTTTTCTCTTGACTTGACGTCTTGATGTGTTCACCAGATCCCATTTTGTTTAATTGGAAAGCTTGGTGGCAGATTTTGAAGTCATTTCTCACTTTTTATGACCAAACAGACTCAGGAAGAGGAAGTAAACATGACGGAAAGAACATAGTAGGGGGACAATGAAAGGGATGATTCCTAACAGGAAAACTACAAAGTAGGAACCTAGCGGATGTGGATACCGACTCTAACGACCTTGACATGCACCTGCACACTTTTCTGTTTAGAAAATCTGATATTCGGCTCTTGTTGCACCCTTTCGCCGTGAAACTGGGCTTCAATGCTCCGCTTACCCGATCTGATTCATAGTCCTTATTCGACTTGTGGTTCCCGTAGGGTTTTCACCATCAAGCCTCTCTCATTTTAGTTTTCCCTCGTCTCACCGTCGCCTTATGGTATCCATAAAGGTTTTCACCAATAAGACTCTCTCATTTGATTTCTCTCAGCTTTCATTGCCTTGGGGTACCCATGATGGTTCTCCTCAATAAGACTCTCATTCTTCAATTCCTTCGTTTGGACCGGCAAGTTGCCCTTGACATGAATCACCTCTATTCGCTTGAGTTGGCATCTCTCGAAGACTGATCAGAAGGTCTTCCTTTGGACCGTAATGTGGGCTTTTGTATATGGTTAGAAAGAAAGGGTATCAAAGGCTCAAAATAATTCAACAAGGGTTCAAAATTACAACTTTCGAAATCCGATTTCCACGACAACCACAGCTTCTACCCAGTTTCTTTCTTGGGGACTTTTGGATTTTTATTTTGGTGTGACTGAACCTGAGAGAGAGGCTGCCTACGTACCCTTTCGGGATCAAGTCGAACTTAGTTTAGGCCATAGAAATTACTTTGTTGTTGCAATCTTTCCTTTCTTCCACTTTTCTTTTCTTTCTTTTCATTTCTTTTCTTTTCTCCTTTCTTTTCTTTTTCTTTTTCTTTTTTTTCTTTTTCTTTCTTTTTTTTCCTTTTCTTTTTCTCTTTTCCTTTCGTTTCTTTTCTCTTTTCTTCTCTTTTTCTTTTTCTTTTTGTTCCTTTTTTTTTCCTTTTCTCTTTTCCTTTCTTTTTTATTTTCTCTTTTCTTCTCGTTTTCTTTCTTCTTCTTCTTCTTATTTTCCTTTTCTTTTCTGTTGGACTATTTTTCTATTGTTTCATCACTTACTTTCCCCGCTCGGGCTTACGACTTTTATTATAGATTCCGAAAGCGGGGTAGGAAAGAAAATAACTGAGGCTCAAAGGGGTAACAAAGGATAAAGTGTTTGGATAGTAGAACAAAATGCCTTCGTCATTCCAGTCTCAAAAACATGCCAAGTACAAACTACACAATTAAATAAATTGAGGAAAACATAAGTAACATCTTTTGATTGCACTAGAATTAATAAGCATTTTCACATATTTGCCTCCTATATTTGTCAATTAACCAGCACCATTGGGTAACAAACCGGTACCACGAGCGGCCTCTGTAAACTTTGGGCAAACTTGCCTTTGGCTTCAAACCGAAGTGGCATGATGAATTTCAACAGTATTTCTTTATGTTCTACCTGCCCCCAGTTTCACACAAATTGGGCTCGAAGTGATCTCAAAATGCCCTTACTTATTTCCTTCGAATGTCCTTACATCTTCTATATTATTTCATTGCTTCATTACTAAACTGACTTTTAAGCCAGGCTAAGAATTATGCGTGCATGTCATGTCACTAGAACCAGCATGAAAAGAATTGTAAAAGGAGAGGAGAACTAAAAAAATGACTAAAAATGGCAGAAAACAGAGAATTGCATTAGACTGGCGGTGAAAGTATTTAAACAACAAAACAAGCAAACTAGACCAGGGTTACAACCCTTGAACAACCTAGACAACACTAAATAAGCTATTACGAGTAGACAAACAAGGCAAGGTGAAAAGATAGAAGGGTTTGAGTCACCAGACAATATCCGGATTACACCCTGAAATAATTCGGACAACAGAATAAACCACCAAAATTCAAAGAGATGGAGCGTTTTCCTAATTACCTAGAATGACATCCTAGCCACTGCATTTCACACCAATATTGCTGGACTTCTCACAAGTCTTCATCACGTTATTTTTAGACAACCGGTTAGTAGCATCTGGTCCTCTAGGGATCTCAAAAGAGTTCTCATGTTCCTTTTCAAAATAAATCATGCCCACTATATGCATCTCATTATGCACAGGAGATGGAATTTGGCTAGTGTTTGCTGCATCTGGACTTTGTATGACAATGTCGCCTGCATCAACAAGCTTTTGAATTGCATTCTTCAGATTCCAACATTTCTCTATGTCATGCCCCGGGGCACCTGAGCAGTATGCGCACCTTTGAGCAGGATCAAACGTCTTTGGAAGAGGGTTCGACGTTTTTATCTGAATCGGCTTCAACATGTTCAATGTCCTTAACCTCTGGAACAGACTGGTATATAATTCTCCCAACGGAGTGAAGGTTTTCTTCTTCTGTAACCTTTCATTCCTAAATGCTGAATTGGGCCAAAAACTTAATTCTAGGTGTTTTTGGTAAGCTCGCGGGGGTAGATGGGCATTTTGTAGAGCTGGGTGCTGGGAATGTGACGTGCGACTGTGGGAGTTCTGTGGAGAGAAGTAGCATCGGGGAGGGTCATCTAGGGCAAAAGGATAACCACGGGGACGACGTCGAGGCTGGAAGTATTGATCAGGAAAACCTATCGGATCGTCTTTTCTGTTTCTCTTTCTTTTACCCAAGCTTACTGGAATATTCTGAATGGCTTCCGAACAACTAACGATTTTGCCTGACTTGATCCCTTCTTCTACTAGCTCCCCCGTTTTTAACACATCATTGAAAGGCTTTCCCAAAGCCAGGATCAAATGGCTGAAGTAGGTGGGTCCCTGGGCCTGTAGAAAAAGCTCAACCATTTCTTCTTCACTAATCGGGTGACTGACTTGAGCAGCTTGCTCCCTCCATCTGAGCCCAAACTCATTAAAGCTTTCCTCCGGCCTCTTTTCCATCTTAGATAGCGAGGAGCGGTCTGGGGTAACACTCGATTTGCATTGAAAGTATCAGACAAAATCTTGAGCCATGTCACCCAATGTAAGCCACTTATCAACATCTTGACGAGTATGCCAGTCCAAGGCTGCCCCAGTTAGGCTTTCACGGAAATATGCCATCATCAAGTCATCTTTCCATCTAACAATCCTCATTTCATTGCAATAGACCCTTAGGTGGGCCTCCGGATCTCCACGCCCATTATACAAGTTAAATTTTGGTACTTAGAACTCTGTGGGTAGGCGGGCGTCATGGGGCACAATTAGTTCTTTGCAAGTCATGCTACCCTGGCTTCCCACTCTTCGCTTATCCCTTAAGGACTATTCTGTGCTTTTCAACTTCCTGGGTACCCTATCTCGCCCTTCTCTACCTGTAACCTTTTCATTTCTAGCATGAAGCTCATCCCTGGAGCTCTCATCCCCGGAGCTCTTCTTGTATGAATCGAGGACCTGGCAGGTAACCTCTGGGGGTGATATTAGGCATTATGAGCTTTGCGTGGGTATTCATTGCTTGGGTTAATTGATATAACAGGAAGGTAATGTTGGGGAGAGGTGACTGGAAGATGAGTGATGGAGCTACTAGGGTAATTGGGAAAATTGTGATAAGCGGGTGTATCTGGAGAATATGGAGAATCATTTAGCGTTATGTTTGGAGCTTGGGTAAGGGCAGTATCCGGAAAAATCGGTGGTGGCGGGGGTGGTGGCTTCCCAGTTATCCAGGCTTGATACATGTCTGCCACGTGTTGTCTTAACATCCGCACCTCTTCACCCAACCCATTTTCCCGTTCGATCAACTGATGTCGGGCACCGGTATCAACCGATTCAGTTCTATTGTTGTTTGTCATTGCCTTTTGTCCTTGTGTTGCAAAGAAGAGTTACCACTTTAAAGCCACGAACCAACCACCTTTCTGGAATGACATGACAAAATGAAACCATCATGTTAGCGTTAGGGCATTTAACATATTGGTACCCACACATTTGGGGAGAGAATGCATCTAAACAGTTGATAGTTCCTATTATGCTTTTGATCGATCGCACGCGTCGTCCCAGCCTTTTCCTTAATTCCAATGCAAACTTTCTCTTTCTTTGTTTTTCTTTTTTTTCTTTTCTTCTTTTCACTCTTGCCTTTGTCTTCCCTTGTTCCTATTCTCTCCCTCTTTCTTGTTTTTCCGCTCTTTTCTTTTCTTTTTGCCTGTTTGTTGTTTTTCCTCTCTTTTCTTTCCTCTCTTTTTTTCTTTTAGTTATGGTCAAATCCTATGAAGATTGCCTACGTATCATGACCCCGCATGAATCAGACCAAGCGTAATTCTTGCTAATGCAAAAATAAAGAGATAATTTTTGGGATTTTCAAATCTTCATTAATAAACGCCGATTACAAATGATACTAGACTATTTGCTTTTCTAAAAGGAAGATATTACAAAACAAAATACAGACTCGATGACTAGGAGTACATCAAAGCTTCAAATCCTGGGGTCCACGAGGCATCACTCGGCATCGCCATGGGCCTGTGCAAGACTGAGAAAGTTTCAATGTCAACTGTAGGCTATTTAAAGAAAACTAGCCATGTAATGACTTATTTTGACTTTAAAAAGAAGAAAAGTGGCTGTTTTTCAAAAATATGTATTTAAGAAAACAAAGACTCGGTTTTGCGAATACGGCCTTTCATCACTTCCGAAAATGAGACTTTAAGGTTGTGCTCGCAAACCATTTAAAATTGACTCAGGGTGGCTGTTCTTGCAAAAACAGCCTTCCGGCACCCTTTTTGGGACGTTCGGCTTATTTTAAACAAGAGTGGCGACACCTGACTTATTTTGACAAAATATTAAGGTTTTGGTATTTGTTGGCTGTTTTTGAAAAAGGATGGTTAGACCAGATGAGGGTTGCCTACGTATCTCACATCCGGTGAGAATCAAACCAGCGTAGTTCGGGTAGACTCGCCAAAAACAATTTTCTTTCTATTTTTTTCAAATACTTTTCTCTTTTTTTTGTCTTCTTTTCCATTTTTCAAAAATCCGGCAGCATTTCGGTACTATTTGGGCATTGGGTTTTACAAACAAATGGTTGCCCTTACTTAGTCCTAACACTGCTATTTTTTTACAATTTTCACTCATTATATAGAAGCCGATCAACATGCAAAACCGAGCAAATAAATGCGCAAGTAGCACGTAAGATGCATCAGGATGGTCAGTTCATTTCAGGTCACATGTCCTAGACGGACCCAACCCCTGTGTTGAGTCCCCTAAGTCAAATGCACATAATGCAAACAAGCGTCCTACTAGGGATATGGCATGAGGTCATTTTTCTTCTAGGTTTAAACCCTAGGTTTATTGGTCTAAACCTGGCTTACCTGAGCAGACAACTCGAGTCGAGGGTGAGGCAGTGTACCAGGGATACAGAAGCTCCGCCGGCTTAGCAACTTATCCAACCTCGTTCTAAGTTGGGAAAGACTCTAACAGAAGAGAAGCTACACGAAGTGCACCCTTCTCCATGATGTAGAAGATTCAGAGAGAGGAAGGGATTCGTGACAGTTTATATATACAATTTCAACAAATATCAAAGCGGCAAAACATTTAGCTCATATAGCATGGAACATGTAGAAAAATCTAATTAAGCCAACTATAACAATTTAACTGAGCTCGAATTCTTGAACCCTGAACAAGAGATTCTGGGTTCTTGTCCCCAGTAGAGTCGCCAGAACTATCACACCTCCTTTTCGCTTACTACACCCCGTGAAGGTATAATAAAAGGAGTTTTTCCAATTAAAGGACAATCGAAACGGGATTCGTTTATTAAAAGATTCAGAGTCACCAGTTGGGAGATTTACGGTGTCCCAGGTCACCGGTTTGAATCTCGAATTGAGGAAAGGGTTTGATTCTGTATTACAGACGTGAACCAGAAATCCGAGTAAGGAATTCTGTTAACCCGGGAGAAGGGGTTAGGCACTCCCGAGTTTCGTGGTTTTAGCACGGTCGCTCAACTGCTATATTTGGCTAAAATCTGATTTTTATACATGTTAAAACCTACAGTGCAATTTTATAATTATTTACCGCATTTAGTCAATTTTAAAGAAAGTGAACGTCGCTTAAGAACGTATTTTTGGATCACATCACATAAAATGCACCCGGATCCTCAACACATTTTTATTCAACATTTTGGGATTTGGATTTGGGTCGCATGAAATGAGACCCGTATTTAAGAAGGTAAAATTATTAAAAGCGCCCTAAAGTGGCTATCATGTTATTAACTTTGCGGGAGGCCAAGAAAATTCGCTAAATAGCATGTCCTAAATTCTAAGTATTTAATATAAGCATTTATTGAGGGCCCCACAATTTATATGTTTTGTTCGGCAAGGCTCGCCTCATTTTTATTCTAAGTCCAGTCCTAAAGTAACTACGATTTTCTTCTTATTTATCTCTAAAGGACCCTAATTAATTGACATTATGACATTTGGACCTCGAGTTCAAGTCCACATTTGAACAAAAGGTAACACCTCTTAGCTCAAGTGTGCTACTTAACTCAGGGTCCCAAAGACCTATATTGTCAAAATTAATTCTCAATCCAGGCCTTTGACTCCTGAAATATGCCCAATATACACTAGACGCAATTAGTTACTTTGTTGAGCTGTTGCCAGCTCCGGGCTCCAACGCAAGCCCCGTTAACGAGCTGGGAAACTGGAATTGGGTCAGATTGGGGCCCAAACGTGTGCAGTATCAAAGAGAGGGAAGATGCAGCTCAATTTGGTCAAATAATTATTATGTTAGTCCTTTTATTGCATTAATAAGTTCCTACACATATTTGAAGTAGTAGCTACTGAAGTGTTCATACTGAATTATTATTTTGATTCACAATGAAGGCGTGAAACAAATCTCAACTACTGTAAGTGAGATTCAAAGTGTGACAATCAGTACTGCACTTATAACAATCCAATACAAATAACTATAATTACTAACCAATTTCAAATGTAATCCAATTATATAATACGTTTGGAAATTTAATGACTAACCAGTAGCTAATGTAATGTAGTAGCTATTCAGTCCAGATACGGAATCCAATTATGCAGTACTGTTATTCAAAAACAACAGGAGTCCTCATTTGTCAAATGCTAGCTACTCCTACTATACAACCTAATATGAAGACTGATGTGCACATAAGCGAGCTAATCATGAAATTAGCATGAGCAAACGGTCATATGAAAAATATACATGAACAAACAGAAATCTAAACAATTCGAATGCTTAAATCAGCCTTCTATTTCAGCTCAAAACTTCAATTACATATTTCCTTAGATTTTGGCCATTGGATATTAAGTAAGTACCTGGAATTAAGCAAAACCAGAGTGGAAATTAGAGTCAGTGATTTCACAGCAGAAACATCAACAGGAACCAGCCATATTTCAACCCAGAATTAATCTCCGGTGAACTCAATGAATGTTTAACGCCAAATCAAGCAGAAAATTGACCAAAATAACTGAATGACACCAAATGAATTTGACGATGCACCTAGTACACTTCTGAAACCTCCACAACCAGAAATCAAACTAGAAGATGCAAACCAACAACTGGAGTTCGAAATTGACCCAAGGGAAACTAATGCAACAGTAATTTTTTCGATTTTCTATTGCTTTTTTTTATTTTTTATTTTTGTATTTTGAAAGAACTAAGATCTAAAGAGTTTGGATTTGAAATTCAAATTTCAGATTCTTATGAAACTTGAAGAATATTTTTGGGGGGAATTTTTGTGGCTTCCAAACTTGTGAATGAAGCAAAGAAGACTGTCTTTTATAGGCATCAATGAGGGCAGCCTTCAGATTTTATGTTCGCCCTTTAGTCCTTATTTTAATTTCAAAATGGTCCTCTACATATTGACTTGTGTTCCAAGTTATACTATAGATTTCCTGAAATGCTAGATTGAAACCCATTCTAGAAGGATCTAGGGCATTCCAACTAAACCTACAACATTCCTGTCTATTGCTAGTTACCCAAAATGCCCTTGAACTCATTTTGAAATTACTAGTTTAGTACAGCTATATCCAAACAATTATTTAACTAGGGTTAACTAAACTAAGCCTAAGGATTATTTGAAACTAAACATCAAACTATGGGATTATTAAAGATAATTATCAATTAAACTGGCTTAACATTAGCTAGCAACAATCATATGGGATTGACATTCAAACAGGGCATCAAACAAGATCGATTACTGAATCAAAGACAGATAGAAACAGATTCGACATAAAATTAAACTAAAATCAGAACTACCAACGCAGGATTACACAGAATTAAACTATAAAACTATTATTGAAACATATAAGGAACCCCAAAAATAAAAACAGAAATAAACGAAACAAAACTTACTGAATTAATATCTATATCAAATGCATTCAGTAAACAATTAAAATAATTAACAACAATCACTAAAACAAGAACAAAGCACAGGAAGCAAAGAAGGAGAATAGAGGAAGAAAGAAACAAAACAAAAGAAGAATAGGGGAAACTCACTACTAGATTCAAGCACTCCTGTATGGGCAAGTGACACGCCCAGGATGCTTGTGCGGATGAATTTGGCCATAGCCTAGAAAACTCGGATCCTAGATGTGAATTTGAAGGACTTCAGTTGGGATTTTTGTGCATAAAACAAAAGATAGGTCTTAGAGTGGCATGGGGGTTGTCGAGTATAAGTTTGGTATTGTATAGGTGGCGACGTCGCCACCAGGGCCCAAAGGCGGCATCTAGGGTTAGGGAATTTGGTGGTGTGTCAACGGGTTTTGAGGGGGAATAATGCTGACTTGACGATGGGGAGGTGAAGACGGAGCCCTGGTGTGACTTTGGACGCCGTTTGACAGATTAGGGTTTTGGGGTCGAACTTTCGATCTAAGATTCGAAAGGATTGGGTTTGATTCGAAGGGAGTTGAATGTATATTTGGAAAGAGGGGGGCGAGGGGAGCTCAGTGTGTAATTTTGGGGGTGTTTGGTGGCCGGTCGCCGGCGGAAACGATTTCCGGCCGGCGGCTTAAGGCGGAGGGACGGTGGTTGTAGCGCCGGCGTTACAGGGGGTATGAGGAAGGTAAAGAATGTTTTTAGGGTTTGGATTATTTTGGACAGTTTTATTCATTGTTTCGAACCGATGAGAACCGTTGGATTAAGGAAGATTTATGGCCCAGATCAATTTGCTCCAAAACCGGGTCGTTTAGGGGGAAAAGTATTTGGACCAGGTAACGGGATGGGCCTGGGCTGGTTGGGGTGTGGATTGGTCCGGTTTTGGACTGGGGTTATGGCTTTTGGGCGGGCCAACCCTTTTGTTCATAATTTCAAATTCTTTTGTTTTGTGTATTTTCTTCTTTTCTTTGTTTTTTATTTGATTTTTGTATTTTATTTTTCTGATTTTATTAAATGCTAAATTAAAACTCAAAAACCAAATTGAGACTAAAAAATTATATTTTTTAATTTCCAAATATCCTAATTTCTAATTAAACACAAATTAAGACAAATTAAAACTAAAAATGCCATTTTTGTTATTTTCTTTACTTTTTCCTTAACTACTAATTAATCCTAAAATATGAAATTAAATCCTAAACTAATGCCAAGTGTATTTATATTTTCATATGAAGTAAAATGCACAAATAAAATGCAAACAATTAACATAAAATGTCATAAAAATCCACAAAATTACAAAATAATGATAGAAATCATTTTTTCTGAATTTTTGGGAATAATTCATATAGGGCAAAAATCATGTGCTCACAAGCAGAGTTGAACCTCGAAGGCAGGAACTTTAGCCAAGGCATCCTTCACCTCTGAAGCCTGAGCCTCCGCCCGAGCTCTTAGCTCATCACAGTCATTCCTGACACGGTCAGCTTCATCCTGAAAACGCTCTAGGGACTCTATCTTTTTCTGCAACTGGGATAAATTGAGTGTTAACCTTAGAAGCTAAAAGGTAGATTGCATACGCACCGGAGACGAAAAAATTACCTGCTCCATCAAGTAGCCCTCATAATTTGAACTCCGACACGCTTCATATTACAAGTGTGCCAGCTCGGCTTCCTTTTCCTCACAAAGGAGCCTAAGGGATCTATCCTCATCCAGAGCTTTTCGTAGCCTAGCTCCATGACAAAGAAGCTCAGACCTAAGCCTGTCAAAGGCCTGCAGAAGAAAACTCGATAAGGAAAGAAAGATGCGGGATTCAAAAGGCCTATGTCGAAACTCACCACGAATTAAAGCCGACGGACTTCCTTGACGGTCGAGGGAAAATCTGTTAATCTAGTCCCCTCTGCCCTGGAAGAAGCGACTCCGATCGAGGCACGGTCGCTTGGAGAAACCACCTTTCTAGAACCAGGAACTTTGAGCGCGGCAGGCTCGGATATTTGTTTTGTCTTTAAGCCCAAGCCCTGTTTTGCCTTACTATATCGCCAATGCCTTGTGAATGCATATACCGCTTATTTATGTCATTCTTTAGCCCGGGGGCTGGCAAACCCTCCCCCTCTCTGGAAGAGCACGACCTCGCCTCGGAAGATTTTTTGATACCTACGGTAGCAAGATTAATACACGGAAAGGGAAAATGGCACTCTAAATGAACAATGGGCAAGTAAAATGTAGTACAAACACACACCAAAATATTTTGCTTCCCATATTCTCCGGGACACTGCTCGCCACCGATGCTCGCCGCAAGTTGAGTGGGTCATCAACTTTCGGACCCAACAATGTAGATCAGGAACATCGTCTAGCACCCATGAAACTGCTACAGATAGGGAGAAATTACGGTTGCAAAATTAGCCTTTGCAAACGAATCTGAGAAGGCACGGGATGTACCACTTACGTGAAAAATTCCATTCTTCGGGGAATGGCATAAATTCCACAGGGATAACGTTAGCAGTTTGGACCCGGATGAACTGACTCATCCACTCTCGATCTCCACCCTCCACATTATCAACAACAAAGGTCGTGGTTGACCGACACTGCAAGGTTAGCATACCTCGGTGGTGAAAGGGTCGATACAGCCTAATGAGATGACTGAGTGTAAATTAAAGCTCCGCCATCTCCACAAAGAACCTCATCATCAACACTACTCACCAAAATGACAGATGTATCTATGCCAAGTTAACCCGATACTTCAAACAGAAGTCTAGCACAACCTTACCCAGGGGTCCCAGTGTGAAAGGACACATGTACACATTCAGGAATCCATCAACATGATCCGAGATGCCCTCTCCAGGGAAAGAGTCTATAACACTACTCTATCCCCCCATCCGCAGTCTCTCCTCTCTAACTTAAGGTGCCCCTCTCCTATCGAAAAAATAATCTTCAAGGAAGATTCTCTTTGATCTTGAGCATTGGGAGCAGAACTCTCCCATCTCTGCTGAACAAGCCCCGATGTAAAAGTCATGGCTATGACGAGACCAGAAGAACTGAAGTAGGAACATGCACAAAATACTTTAGTGCTAAGGTAATGAAGGACTCAATGCCGAAGTGGGAGGATAACTATCTAAAATGGAGAGAACCCTAAAGGAGCGAAAATGACCCTATATATATATATAAATGGTATTGTCGTAAATGCCGAGGTAGTACCCGACCTCGAGGATCTGCATAAAAAATAAGCCAACCTTTAGGAAGCAAACAGTATCATCTCCAATCCTGTGGTGGTACCCGACATCGAGGACCTCCATAAAAAAAAATCCAGGCTTTAAGAAGCCAATGACATCATCTCCAGTCCCGAGGTAGTACCCAACCTCGAGGATCTGCATTAAAAAAAAGTTAGGATTTAGGAAGCCAACAGCATCATCTCCAATCCGGAGGTGGTACCCGACCTCGAGGATCTCCATAAAAAGAAGCCAAGCTTTAAGAAGCCAACGGCATCATCTCCAGTCCCAAGGTGGTACCCGACCTCGAGGACCTCCTTCAAGAAAAGAAGTTAGGCTCCAGGAAACATTTAGCACCATTGTGGGATTCAAGATGGTATCATGTCTCGAAGACTCCTCTCAATTAGGAAAATAAGCACTTCAAGCTCCGTCTATAAGGGTTCGACCTCAAGGTATCGCCTAAATCTAGCGACCCCTCATTTAGGACCTATCTATAATGCCTTAAAGGTTATCTACATCAAGTTTAAAGCAAGTTTCCAGGTGCCCAAAGCTAACCCTCACTTAGAGACCGTTCTCAAAGATTTCAAGGCTCGAGGTATTATTTTCATATAACCCAAAGTAAAGGACCCAACGGCCCGAATCTATTGGACCAATTAAAGCTTGGTCCGGGAAACAACAGAGGGTTCTGAGAGGGGCTATTTTTATCGATCGAATACCAGAAAGAATACTCGCACCCGAGTTAGATATCGACAATGGTCAATAGAGGCATATATTCAGAGTCTCAATAAATGTAAAAGAATATGGCAAGCATCATAGATAAAAGTCGAGAAATATATTTATATTCATAAACATTTGGTTACAACAACTGATAACTATGGATGTTGACAGATTTTATACTCCTTCTCGCTTATGCTTTGATTAGAAATTCATACAAAATAGTCCCAAAAGGCTCACAAGTTGCGCTTGATTGTAGGTTTGATCAAAAAAGTGACAAGATGTCAAAGATCGGCTGAAAAGGAGTGAAACTTGCACAAGTGACAAAGACAAGGCAAGCTCAGGCAAAACAGGCCCAATGCGGCCGCACTACATTCTGTGTCGTCCGCACTAGGAGATTTAGAGAGCATGATTACAAGTTAACAGGCAGTATGGCCGCACTAGGTTTTATGCGGTCCGCACTGAAGGCCATGCGGCTGCACTCGATTTAGTGCGGTTCGCAGAACTAAGATTCAGAGGAGTTGAAAGATGAAGTTTGAAGCCTGTGCGGTCCGTGATCGATTTTGTACGGACTGCACTTGAATCCTCTGCGGCCGCAGTCCATTCTGTGCGGTCCGCAGTACATGAGTTCAGAGAGTCAAATTTTCAAGTTCAGAGCCCTAGTGCGGCTGCACACCATTTTGTGCGGTCCGCACTAATCCCGCAGGGGCATTTTTTTCCAGATTTTTTAGCTTAGTATAAATAGATTCTTTTTCCATTTTTAGGGTATAAGGTATTGTAATTAAGCAGCTGCACTTGTGGGTTCAAGATTCTTAGCTATTTTGGGAACTTTTAGCTACTTTTAATCATTGAATCTTTGTGTCTAACTTAGTGATTAATTAATATGAGTTAATCTTCATCTATTTCTTGTTTTTCTTCTTCAATTATGAGTAGCTAGACCCATTAGCTAGGGTTGTGGCTCAACCCTAGTATGGGTAATTGATGGATCTTGTATTTTAGAGCTAAATTGACTATGGGTGTTTGTTATTTGGGTCAATTTCATGGTTAATTTCTGAATTAGTAGTTGCAAATACTAGTTTGTGTTGAGTTGTATTGAGTTCTTCTTGAGAAAGAGAGCCTAAGTCTCCGAAATTGGTCCAATAATAAACCCTAGTTGCTTGTGCAAATTTGCATACCTAATTGGTCTTGAGAAAGACAATTTGGGCAGAATCACTCGAACCACCGAGAGGTGTAGAGTGGATAAAGTCGTGCAACGCTTATATCATACTCCCTAAATATGTCAAGCGTGCCTTAGATTCAAGTACCCGTCAATCGACCACCTAGGCGGAAGTCACTACCCAAGTGCCTTTTAAACCTATTTGAACAACTCGTAGCATTATAACTTTTAGCATAATTTAGTTGCAATTACCATTTGTAGTTTGGTAATATTAAAAGTAAACAAAACCCCCAAAAATGAATATAAGTGTAATTAAGAACACATAAACAATTCTAAACTAGATAGATACTCGATTCCAATTCTAGCTCTCAGTGGATATCGATCCCGACCTAAAATCGGGTAAAAGCTGCTTCGACCCTTTCTCACTACATAATTAGTAGTGTGGAGTAGGCCGCGATCAACAGCCCATAAACGGTCCGTACGTAAGATTACAAAATCCCACAACGGGTCCTTACACAGAAACAAAGAAGCAAAGGGGTGCACACCCTAGTAAAAGCCTAAAAACCTAGTCTACTCTCGAGGGTTCATCTCCGGTAGCAGCCTCCTCGACTGCAGCCTCCTCTAGGTTCCCAACTTGATCCCACAAAATAATATCTCCGAGGGAGAAGATGAAGAAGAGGAAAGGGGGAGGAAGCAGAAGAGGTAGAAAAAAAAGACATAGCCCCCCGAAGCCAAAGGTTCAAGATTCGGCCGGTGTCAACCCTACTTGCACGGCCGCTCCGAGCCCACATTCCAGGGTATCATGTTGTGCAAGCTCATCGGCTGGTTGTTCCATCTTATCCCTTGGGAAAAAACCCAAGGGATGAAGTGCCACACCAGGCCAGGGTAGGAGAGTGAGCAGCGGTGTATAATCCTAACATGTTCCTAAGCTGGAAGAAATAAGCTCCCATATCTTGAGCCAAAAACGATAGCAATAACAACCGTAGCAGCAGCAGTAATAGCGACTGAACAGCGTAATCCTGCTCGGCGAAGGAGAGCTTAGGTAGAAGGACATTACACAGCTAATGAAAATGCTTCCACACAACCTTGGAGCCGTGAACCCCAAACATGGTGGTTAGCAATGGAGGAAGATAGTGAGAAGAAAGGGATGAATGAATGGAGAAAGGCACTTGGATAAAGAGATAGTGCCATAATGCCCCCATTTATATGGGGTGATAACACGACCATCAATGCCTTTGAAGGACGGATCGGCAGGTGCAATAAATACGCCATTGAAAAATGATTCGATGGCAATATTATGGCCTTGAAGATTGGGATCGGTAGCACATTGAATGATGCTGAAAAGATAAGTCCATGGGGATGTTGCGGGTATCGTGAAAGTTGGCATCATAAGTATGATGTCGTCAATATGATGTCATCATGGGAAGTTCAAAGAATCCAAATTCAAGGTTGTTTCTCATCACTCCTCTCAAAAAAACGCGGGGACTATCTGTATACGGCAAAATCAAAGGGTCCAATTTTTGGTTATTAAGGTACTTCTGAATATCACCTCGAAGGCCCAAGGTCCTAGAACCGGTTCTAAGGCTCGAGGTCGTGGCTGAGTATCTTTCCATGAGAGTCGATGATACTTGACCCCATGATAGCATTAACCATGATAATTTATAAAAATGGAAGGTTCCCAAGACGCGCAGCTAGGGCTGACACGACCTGACAGGCTACTTTAAATCCAAATCAGAGCGTCAGTAAGCCTTCCCATCCTTATATCTATGGAATTAATGTATTTTGCATTATACGGGGATTTTCCTCCTATATAAAGGGGATCCCTATCATCATGTAAGCCTATGTTGCTCCAATTACTCCACACAAAATATAAAAGAACATTCTCTTTTCTCTCTAACATACTATCTTGATATTGCTGCCCTTGTTTGTTATCTTCATTTATTGCTTATCATTGGCCATGAAGAGCCTTCACTGATTTTTTTATAACTATTATCCCTTCCACGATTACCCTTAATAGCTCGAGTCCGAGCCCAGGAATTGACCTCGAGGCCCCGTATTGGTCAGTCCGAGGCCCCGATTTGCTAGCTCATCAGTTTGATAATAACTCTATTTTAGCCTGCATTTTATCTCTGAACTTCATACATATAGCATCATCTTCTTAAACAACTAGCATAAAAATAGATCACGTAATTTTAGAGTCCCATCAAAAAATTTAATTATTATTACCATTTCACAGTAAACAGATAAGGAATACTACCGACCATACTGAATCTGAAACTTTATGCCTCATTTTCTGCAAAACAAAAGAGAGTTAGGCCCTTTTCCCCTCCAGGTTTGTCTATTTATACAGTAATGATTAGGGTATTGGCAGTTATTTCTCCATAATAATGCACACAATCGTGGTTACGTCTGTTAGGATTGTGGAAAACTAGATGGGCTTTTGGACGAGGCTTGTTTTAAATGGTTATTATGCAGACAACATATTAACCCGGCTAGGTTTGACCATGATGCATGTACAATTAATCAAAGTAAGGCTGCTGTAGAGGTCGAGACTGGGACCCTCAGGCAGACAACTTGAGGGGAAAAGGTACGGAACTATTAAACGCACCATTGATCGACTAGTTTTATCGCAAATACGCCTTTTTGAATTTAAAGGGTGATATATAGGAAGAGTGCAAACACTCATCAAGCGTTGCTATGTGATTGATTACGCACGAGTGGAATATGATGTTGAGCATGATTTATGCAACAATAAATAGATGGTTGTCAAGTATTTGCACGTAAGAAAAGAATAAATGCAGTATTTAAACAATTCAAAGACAGTTATGAAAAAAGAAAACAAAGCGACAAGTCAGTTTCAGGAAAATAAACAAATCATAAATGCTTGAAAGCAGTTAAATTCGAATAAGGGGAAAGGGTGAACGGGATAGAGCATGCTCTGAAAAATTCATAAAAAATTAAGTTTGTTATGTTAAGAGCCCAAAAATATCTCCAGCAGAGTCGTCATACTGTCGCGCCCTCTTTTTTACCTTTCGTGGGGGAAGTCCGGGTTTTGACATTCATGGGGGAACAACTCTTTTCCTTTTGGGAATGGGCATTTGAAGAGTCGCCACCAAACGGATTATGGTGCAATAGGGAACCTACAGTAATTTACTCATGTAACTAGTTTTCTTTACCAGAGATTAGGGTAAGGGGTTGAAATAACCTTGAGGGGAGGGTGTTAGACACCTCTCGCGGTCCACAACAGTGGGTCCTAGCCGAACTTAAAGCCGAACTTAAACTATATGAATTAGTCAAATAAGAAGTAAGAAAGAAGTTGCAAATAAAGCAGCTTTCCCCATGCATAAATTGTCACGACCCAATCTCCATACCCGGTCGTGATGGCGCCTCTCGTGAAGACAAGGCCAGCCAACTAACCCAATTCATTTCTTTATCACTTACTAAACATAAATAGATGGAAAAATGCGACTTAAAGAACATTAATTATAAACATTACAGCCTAACTCAGCCCGACCTGGATGTCACAAGTCACGAGCATCTAGGAGAGTCTTTATTACAATTTCAAAGTCTATAATATATAAAATAAAAATTTGGAAATCAAGAAGAAGAAGAAACTCGGTGCCGCGAACGCCGGCGGTCACCTTGCTTAGCTACGATAGCAATACCTTCAATCCGCTATTAACCCGCTACCGGGTGAACAATACCTGCAACTGCACGCGAGGTGCAGGGAGTAAAGTGAGTACTTCCAACTCAGTGGTAATAAGAGCGAATAATATATGAGCGATAAGAAAACACGTATGAGCACTCCAAAATGCTATAAAAGACAATACAACCCTTTGAGAAAAAAAAACCGTAACACTGTGAAAATCCTTTAGAAAATCTCAAGCTCAGTTAAAAATCTCTTTTACAAATATCCTTTTTCCAACAGTCAAGCATATGAATGCTATATCAAATAATGCAAGTCGGCACATAAGTCAGCCCCTTGGGCACATCACTCCTTAACATATAACACTAGTGTATCTGGTCAACAAGGCAAGTAATAGCATGTATGCCCATGATATATGAGTGCTAAATGTCATGCCACATAGTACAAATAGGAATGAATGCATGAATGCAATGCAATGCACATGACCTCTACGGCGTGTAGCCCGATCCATTTGGGTAACCTGCGCTCACTGGAGGTGTGTACAGACTCCGGAGGGACTCCTACAGCCCAAGCGCAATATCTTGGTCAGTCATTGTTACCTGATCGGTCAGCCATTGTTACCTGACCAATTTATATCACACAGTGCCATTGTTACCACTGTTACAAGTATATATTACAGTGTCATTGTTACTATCACACCTCTTTTTTTAACCACCAAAGGTTTTAATACTCCCCGTGAACTGCGTAATAAAGGAGTTTTTCCACTTAAAGGACAATCGGAAACGGAATTTATTATTAATAAATTTCAGAGTCGCCACTTAGAAAATTTATCGTATCCCAAGTCACCGGTTTGAATCCCGAATCGAGGAAGGGTTTGACTCTGTTTACAGTCTGCGATCCAAAAATCCGGATAAGGAATTCTGTTAATCCGGGAGAAGGTGTTAGGCACTCCCGAATTCCGTGGTTCTAGCACGGTCGCTCAACTGTTGTATTTGATTTTATCTGATTCCCATATATATATTCTACTTTTATGTGCTTTTAATAATCTGCTATTATTGTTGAATTTTTTACAAGAATTGTAACGTCGTGAAAATGCATCTCGGACCATACCGTACCAGTACGCCTGTGGCCTTTAACACATTTTGACTTCGTTGAGATTTGGATTTGGGTCACATAAATGTGCACCCGTATTTAGAAAAGTAATATTATTAAAGTCGGGCCTAAAGAGTCTATCGCGTTATTATTTTGGAAAGCCATGAAATTCGCTAAATGACTTATCCGGATTCTAAGTATTTTTCATATAACAACTATTGAGGGCCCCGCAATTTGCACTTTTATTTGGCGAGGCTCACCTCATTTTTTTTATTAAATGCCATGCCTAAAGTGACTAAGTTTTCTCTTGGTTTTTGCATCTAAAATGAAGGAAAAGTCCTAGTAAATTTTGTTATTGATTAATTTATCACCATTGGGCTCCAAAATGAATCCTACAAAGAGAATTCACGCAGGCCCAAACTAACACATGGTCAATCACAAAATTTGGTTCCAGCCCAATCGAAGAGGTAATTAAATACCGGATCTGGGCTTGTATTAGGTAAAAGCATAAGCTTCCACCAAACAAAATCCTAACTCCTGAAAGCATAAAGCTGAATTGGTTTCAAGTTACTTCAAATGTGTTCAAATTATATTGTGATGATTAACAGAAAACTATTTTTCTTTTTATTTTAGATTCAAGTTTAATTATCAACTCTTGGATTTACGAGTTCTGGTCGTCACTACAGTACAATTCTAACAAGAGGAGTAGTTTTTAAAATCAAAACTGGCTATCATTTAATTATAAAGAATTATTATTGCTGAAGCATCTGAAGTTATTAATTTACTTGTTATTTTTACGATTAAAATTGAATTAACTATCAAAGTAAATTGTGATCAGTGAAAGGTCTCCAGATCCCATTATATACTAACTGTTCTAAGCCGTTTTAGATCTAATAGTTATTTTACTAACTCAGTACCTTCTAAAGTTTTAACTGAAATGTTATTACAAAAAATGAATATCAGTTATGATATGGTAGTGAAATAGTCCATTAATTACAGTCCAGTACAACTTTGGCTAAACCTATCAAATACAGGCTTCACATTTAATGCTATATCTATACTAATGTGATCAAATTAATAACAACAAACATGCTTTCATATTTCGAATGTGAACAAGTTTTCTCGTATTTTTCTTCAATTGTATTTCAACTCAGCAACGTAGCTACAACAATGAAGTCAAGAATTATATACCTGGAATTAGAAATTAAGAGAAGGAAAGATCAGCAATGGAGATAGCAACAGCAACAATGTGAATTCAACAGCACCAGAAATTGATAGTCCAGAAATGGTTCAGAACCAGTAATAATCCAGAACTCAACAGAACAACAAAGATTTCACACTAGATGAGTTTGATTAAAACCCAAAACTACTGCTGGAACTAACAGAGGACCAAATAGCTTCAAATAATCTCAGTTAAATCCAAATTCCCTTGAATTACCCTTAGGAATATACAGGAAGATTCAATACCCAACAGCTATCCAAAATCAGTCAAACACACGAAATCAACCAACAGAGATCAAAATCACCATGAATTATCCAATGGAATAGTGGATTTTTTTTTTGATTTTTCTATTGATTTTCAGTTATTTTTGGATCTTTGGAAGTTTAAAAAAATCAGATTGAGATTTAAAATTGAGAAGAAAACTTTTGAAAGGAAATTTTAGGGGCCGAAAAACTTCTGATTTAAGGCAAAAATTGCCTATTTATAGAGTGAGAATTTGGAGGGAAATTCAATTCTAATATTTTCAGATTGGTCCTCCCTTTTTTGACTAGTTAAACAAGTTACTACCCCTAATTTATTAAAACTTGCATCAAAACCTATTCTAGAATGTTCTAGTTGCATCTACCATGTTCTAACCCCTTTAAATTCCCTATTCTACCCTCACTTCCTTTTAACAATTGCTAAACTATCCATTTTTATCCCTCTATTACCCTTGAGATTGTACAATTATTACTGTTAAACCAATTTCTCTACCCAAAATACCCCTGAAATTCCCTACAATAATTGCCCGTATTTATAATATTCCAAAAATGCCCCTTGTAATATTTTCAGAATTACTATCAGTTTTAAACATCCTAGTTTCAACCAAATTTCAGCATTTAAATTCTAGTTAAAAAATTTAACAGCTATATCCAAACGGCTTAATCAATCATAGTTAAATCCTTCCCCAAATCAAATTAAGCTAACCAACTAATAGGAAAACATTAAAACAATTATTCAAGAAACTAATTAATACTAACTATTCATAACAAACTAAAGTTAATCAAACGATTAATAATTTTTATTCTAAGAAATAATGCTATCAACACAAACTATCAGAAGAAAATTGATGAAGGATTATGAATAAACTATCCACTGTTCAATTTATTAAAAAAAATCCTATTTTGCTAATCCTAATACTAATATCTAATTACTAATTAGAAACTTAACAATATAACTTTCGATTTTTAAACTAAAGATGCTACAAAAAATCAAATAACCCTAATAAAACTAACAAAACACGAACAGAAAGCAAAAAATCATGATAAAAAATAAAAATAAAAAAAAGACAAACTGCATGCAAAAAATAGAAGAAACTGAAAATAAAGAAAGAAGGACTTAGCTTTTTTTTTTTTTTTTATTTGAGCAGCCTCTTTTTTTAGTTACCCAAAATCCCTAAGAATCTTGTAGCAATTTTCTCGCTGCCGGATCTTTGAACTTACTTTTTGAGCCCATCCCGTTAGATATGAGGCTTAATATTTTCAAGATTTGGTAAAGGAAGATCAGGAGATGTCATAGGATGACTTTAAGTTGTTTTGGACGATGTTTTGTTCGCCGGAGTTAAGGTTCCGGCGACACAACTTCGAATATTCGAGGAGTTTGGGGAATATTTGGAAGAAAAGGAATAGAGGGGTGGATTCAGGGGCCTGAGACGGTCTTGGGGTGTTATTTTGGTGGTGATTGGTATAAGTTGTGTCTCTCGCCGGTAGGGTTCCGACGGGATTCTGGGGGAAGACGAGGCGGCTCAGGCGAAGGGAAAGGGTGAAGAAGAGGAAATGTTTCTCTTTTTTTTTTTTAGATTTTAGTTTGTATTATATTAAAAGGTGTTCAATTATATTCACCCGTAGGATCAAAGGTTTCAACAACTCAGATTATACTCACTCCAAACGATATCGTTTTAATTTTAAAGACACCAAATCAAAAGTGACCGTTGGATCGAAGATTTAATGGTTGAGATTAAAGGTACTGAAACCCTGTCGTTTTGTCTAGGAATGGGGCAGACAGGGTATAGTTTCTTTGTGCCTGGGCGAGTATCATCTATTTGGGCTTAGGGTAAATTGTCTTTGTATTTTTGTAGTATATTTTGTATTCTTGTATTTTCTTTTCCTTTGTATTTTTGTATTTCCTTTTTTTTCTTTTGTATTTTTGTATTTTCTTTTTCTTTTGCATTTATTTTATTTTCTGATTTTATTAAATTGTTAAACCAATTATTTTCTAGAATTTAATTGACATTTATTTTATAGTAATTTCAACACAAAGATGCTATTTTTTTTATTTTTCTTTAACTTGTTCCCCAAATAAATTAATATCAAATTTGTAAAAGAAATTAAAATCCTAATGCATATGCATATTTTTTTATGAATTAAAAATGCCACAAATATCAACAAAATTAAAATCATTTTTGTTTGGATTTTTTAGGAATAATTTGCTTAGGGCAAAAATCACGTGCTCACAGCTGCCCCTCTTTGCCCGGAACACGAAGAGTTTTCGTGCAAAGACAAGTGAAAGGTAATGAGGGATTTTCGCCCATTCAGATATTCCATGTGAAGCATTGTTTGAAAAGTTTGACCGCACCCTGCTTTAGAGGTTGCCTACATATCCCGGGCTAAACAGGAATCAGGTCAGTGTAGTTCAGGGATGTTTGGTAGCTAGGACTACCATGAAGTTGTGATTTCACTGTTGTTGCTGCTGTTGCTGCTATTACTGCTTGCTAACCCCCTTATTACACCATGTAAGGATAAAAAGAAGCTATCCTAGGCTATGCCCTATTATTTACAAAATCCCTATCTAATGCCTGGTATCTTGTGTTCTTGTATTGCCTTGATCTTGCATCTTGTATTCTTTCAACGTAATTTTGGTTGTTGCCTTGACTGTGTTTTGAAATATGTGTCCATTCTTCAGGTGGACTCCTGCTTGCGATTGCTTGAAAAAGTATTCCCTTGTTCTTCAGGTGGGCTCCTGCTTATGATTACTTTGAGCAACTATTCCCTTGTTCTCCAGGTGGGTGCCTGCTTACAAAAATGGACAAACAAAGAAAATTTTCTACCCCAGTATGGTGACTGGGCATATCATGTTATCAGATATTAAAATCCAAAACTAAAATTCAGATTGTACTTCCCTTGTTTTCTAGGTGGGTGCCTGCTTACTGCATTTGAAAAGATATTCCCTTGTTCTTTAGGTGGGCGCCTGCTTGCTGAATTTAAAATGTATTTCCTTGTTTTTAAGGTGGGTGCGTGCTTGCCGAATTTGAAATATATTCCCTTGTTCTTCAGGTGGGTGCCTGCTTGCCGAATTTGAAATATATTCTCTTATTCTTCAGGTGGGCGCCTGCTTGTTGAATTTGAAATATATTCCCTTGTTCTCCAGGTGGGCGCCTGCTTGCCGAATTTGAAATGTATTCCCTTGTTCTTCAGGTGGGCGCCTGCTTACAACAAACATACAAAACAAAGAAAATTTTCTGCCCCAGTTTGATAACTGGGCACATGATGTTACTAAATGTTAACTTGAGAAATAAAGTTGTATTATACTTCCCTTGTTTTTCAGGTGGGTAATTAGCTTTGACTACAAATGTCTTGTAGACAGATTTCAAGAAAAATGAAATGCAATAATTTCAAAGTTTTGAGGATAGAAGACTCTTGAAAAGAGAAAGAGGATGGGACTTATCTGAGTGAGAAGGCTGATTCCGTTGACCATGCCATGCATTTTGGATTAACCAGCCTAGTCTATCCAACCAACCAACTGTCAATTGCCACATTTGCCATTCCATATTTCACAACTCGATCTTCACCGAAACCCAAACCTTGCTTGTTTTTCCACTTTTCAACCACAAACTTCTTTCATTTGCCCATTTTGGAAACTCACTTTCTCCTTACAGCGCCCGTGAGGGTTTTCACCAATAAGACTCTCTCATTTTAATATCTCTCAACTCACATCGCTTTACGGTACCCGTGAGGGTTTTCACCAATAAGACTCTTATTTTTATTTCTCTCACTTCACATCGCCTTACGGTGCCCGTGAGGGTTTTCACTAATAAGACTCTCTCATTTTCAATTTTCTGATATTCTGATACCCGAGTGTTGTCCACAACATAATTCACCTTACCTGCTTGTATTGACATTTCTTAAAATTGATCAGAAGATCTTTCTTTGGACCGTAATGTGGCTTTTGGATGGGTTTAGAAAGAAGGGTATAAAGGCTCAAAATATTTCAACGTGGGCTCAAATATTACAACTTCTGCCCCAGTTTCATTCTTGGGGATTCTTGGACTTTTCTTCTGTTGTGACTGAACCTCAGTGAGGCTGCCTACGTACCCTTTCGGGATCAAGTCAAACGTAGTTCAGGTCATTAAATCGCTTCATAGTTGCAATGTTTCCTTCCTTTCATTCTTCTTCTTTCTTTACTTCTTTTCTTTTCTTTTCTTTTCTTTTATTTTTCTTTTCTTTTTCTTTTTCTTTTTCTTTTTCTTTTCTTTCTTTTCTTTCTTTCTTTTTTTTCTTTTCTTTCTTTTCTTTTCTTATCCTTCTTTTTCTTCTTTTCTTTCTCCTTCTTCTTTTGTTTTCTCCATTTGATTTTCCGTTCGATCCTTGATTTTGTTATTGATTCCGAAAGAGGGATATGAAAAAAAAATATAATAAGGCTAAAAAGGATAACAATGGATAAAGTGTTTGGATAGTGAAACAAAATGCCTTCATCATTTCAATCTCAAAATATATCAAATACAATTAGATACATAAAGATAAAGAAATCATACATAATATCTCTTGACTGCATCAGAATTGATAGCCATTTCTACACATTTCCCTTCCACATCTGTTAGATATAAAGCTCCGTTGGACAACACTCGTGATACAACAAATGGCCCCTGCCAGTTAGGAGCAAACTTTCCTTTTGCTTCTACCCAATGAGGTAAGATGCGTATCAATACCAACTGTCCGACTTCAAATTTTTGTGGACGCACTTTCTTATTATATGCTCTGGCCATTCTCTGTTGATACAATTGCCCATGACACACTGCTACCAATCTCTTTTCATCAATCAAGTTTTGTTGTTCCAGCCGGGCTTTGACCCATTCAACATCATCAATTTCTGCCTCTGCAATAATTCGAAGGGAAGGTATTTCAACTTCTGCAGGTATCACTGCCTCTGTGCCATACACCAATGAATACGGAGTTGCCCCTACCGAAGTGCGAACAGTAGTGCGATATCCCAGCAAAGCAAATGGTAATTTCTCATGCCACTGCCTTGATCCTTCCACCATTTTTCGAAGAATTTTCTTGATGTTTTTATTGCTGCCTCAACTGTTCCATTAGCTTTAGGATGATATGGTGTGGAATTGCGGTGTGTAATCTTAAACTTCTGACATGTTTTCACCATCAAATGACTGTTAAGATTCGCACCATTATCCGTGATAATCACCTTCGGAATTCCAAACCGGCAAATGATATTTGTATGCACAAAATCAACCACTGCTTTCTTGGTTACCGACTTGAATGTCTTTGCCTCAACCCATTTAGTAAAATAATCAATGGTGACCAGAATAAACATGTGCCCATTAGATTCTACTGGTTCGATCGGCCCAATAACATCCATACCCCAAGCAACAAAGGGCCATGGTGCCGACATTGTATGCAACTCGGATGGTGGAGAATGGATCAGATCTCCATGTACCTGGAATTGATGACACTTGCGCACAAAGCTGATACAGTCCCGTTCCATAGTAAGCCAGTAATATCCTGCTCTGAGAATTTTCTTTGCCAGCACATACCCACTCATATGTGGTCCACAGACTCCCACATGTACCTCAGCCATAATCGTTGTAGCATGTTTTATATCCATTAACCTCAACAAACCAAGATCTGGGTTTCTTTTGTACAAAACCCCTCGGCTAAAGAAAAATCCACTTGCCAATCGTCGGATAGCTCTCTTTTGATCTCCTGTGGCTTGTGCCGGATACGCTCCCATTCGGAGGTATTCTTTAATATCGTGGAACCATGGCTCTCCATCAAGCTCCTCTTCCACCGTATTGCAATAAGCATGTTGATCCCGGACCTGAATTTGTAATGGGTCCACATAAGCTTTGTCTGGATGATGTAGCATTGATGCCAGAGTAGCCAAAGCATCAACAACTTCATTATGGATTCTCGGAATGTGCTTGAATTCTATGAACTGAAACTGCTGACATAGTTCATGCAGGCACTGCCGGTATGGTATGAGTTTTAAATCCCATATTTCCCATTCTCCTTGAATTTGATGTACCAAAAAATCCGAGTCGCCCATGACCAAGATCTCTTGGACATCCATATCTATAGCCATTCTCAAACCCAAAATACATGCTTCATACTCAGCCATATTGTTGGTGCAAAAGAAACGGAGCTGAGCTGTGACAAGATAATGTTGTCCCGTCTTTGAAATAAGTACTGCTCCTATCCCAACACCTTTATTGTTAGCGGCCCCATCAAAGAATAGCTTCCAGCCGGGCTTTTCATCTTTTTCCATCTCATCAATGTACATTGCTTCCTCATCAGGAAAATATGTTTTCAACGGTTCATATTCATCATCAACTGGATTCTCCGCTAGGTGATCAGCAACTGCTTGTGCTTTCATCGCAGTGCGGGTTACATAAACAATATCAAATTCTGTGAGCAAGATTT
>MU684997.1:3023-88418 GCA_026770625.1 Nicotiana glauca | reverse complement strand
ACTTCATTTTATCCATTTCGTTCTCTTCTGTTGCTACTTATACTAAGCTTTTCTATTGCTTAAATCTTTGGGACTGTCTGAAGCAATTGTTAGTAAGGACCTAGCCATTAAATTCTTTGGGTAGGACGGTACCGGAGACTATGGTTCGTCAACTGGAGAAGCCGAGCTAGAGCACAAATTTAATCCGAGGTCGGTTTGAGATCGTCATTGCCCGTCGAAGTTTTGAATTGCGGTTCGTGGTTCCAAATCGAGTCCGACTACCATTTTGAGTTTGGTCGTAGCAGTTAGGTTCATTTGCTCGTGTAATTGCTGAAATTTCTTATCGATATAAACTCCAATTTGTAGACTTGAAGCTTCCGACGAATTCGCGAGGCAAAGGCTTGTTGGAATTTTGAATTGGTTTCAAAGCAAGGTAAGTGTTTGGTCTACCATAGCTTGAGGGAATAACAGTTGAGTATAATTGCTAATTGTTAGGTATTGTGTCCGACGTATAGACATGGTGACGAGTATCTATACGTTGGGGGTCGAGAATGACCGTGAGTCCTAAATTGCTAAATTGTTGTATTCTTATTTGATGCTTATGAGAACTTGATTGAAGATCTTTGAAGCTGGGCAAGTAATTGTTATGACTGAGTAATTGTATCAATTGTGTTAAATAGAAATTTCATAAGTTTGGTTATAGTTGGTTCTTCTTTGCCGGTAATATATTGTTTGATTATTTGATATTGGTTTCTTTGCCGGTAATATATTGTTTGATTATTATTATTGGTTTTCCTTGCCGGTAATATATTGTTTGATTATTTGTTATTCGTTTCTTTGCCGGAAATATATTGTTTGATTATTGTTATTGGTTTTCTTTGCCGGCAATATATTGTTTGATTATTGTTATTAGTTTTCTTTGTCGGTAATATATTGTTTGATTATTTGTTATTGGTTTCTTTGCCGGTAATAAATTGTTTGATTATTTGTTATTGGTTTTCCTTGCCAATAATATCTTATTTGATTATTTGTTATTGTTTTCTTTGCCGGTAATATATTGTACACAAGATATAATGAAATGGGAGCGGGTGGTACGCTTACCACAAGATATATTGAAATGGGAGCGGGTGGTACGCCTACCACAAGATATAAAGAAATGGGAGCGGGTGGTACACCTACAACAAGATATGTATTGAAATGGGAGCAGGTTGTACGCCTACCACAAATGATATTGAAATGGGAGCGAGTGATACGCCTACCACAAATTATATTAATAATTGTTATTGGTCTCCGTTGCCGGTAGCCTATTGTGCACTATGTTAAAAATGAAATGGGAGCGAGTGGTACGCCTACCACAAGATATATTGAAATGGGAATGGGTGGTACGCCTACCACAAGATATAAAGAAATGGGAGCGGGTGGCACGCCTGCCACGAGATACATGAAATGGGATCGGGTTGCACGCATGCAACAAAATGTGAAAAGAAAATGAAATATACCTTTGTTTCCTTATTCTTGTTAGTGGTTCGACTTTGATTCCTTTATAATTCTCTTTCTATTCTATTTTTATTTATTATTTTTATATATATGATCAATACTCCATATTTCAACAATTGTTACATTTTTAACTCAATTGATTTCTCAATTAAACTTTCCTTAAACCGTTGAGGTTGTACGTTACTTAAAAAGGAATTTCTACTATGTTTCAATTATTTATTTCTCATATTAAATGTAATAATTAATTCGATATTGTACTTCAATTGAAAAGGGTATTTGTCAAATGATTTCTAAAAATAGCATCATCTTTTCTTGTTGATTTCCATTTGGGTTGGGAGATGTACTCTACTTTATGTTAAGTGAATGAGTCTTCTTGAACATTCTTCAATGTATTGAGTTATGGAACCTGTGAACTGAGTAACATGAGAATGTTGTTGCCAAATGTGAGACAGAAATATGTAGGCACGAGGTGCCGTGATAATATGAAAGTGGGCTGAGACCTATATTAATTATGATTATAAAATGAGGCGTCACATGGTGACCTTTACCCGAAAGAATTATATTCGAAAGATGCTTACTTGGAAGATACTTACTTGAGGGAAATATATTCGAAACATATTTATTGAAAAACATATTATCTTAGAGATTTATATTTGAACGACTCAGTTAATTGATTGCACTTGTATTTATTATTTGTTGAGAAGCAATTATGGTGTTCTTGTTGCCTGCTATTTATATCCCTGGTTGATCATTGTTGCCATTATTGTTATTTGCTTCCTATTATTTTGTACGCTATAAACTGCACAGGTTTATGTGAGTGTCTTGTCCTAGCCTCTTCACTATTTCGCCGGGGTAGTCTAGACACTGACCAGCACATGGGGTCGGTTGTGCTGATACTACACTTCTGTACATTTTTTTGTACAGATCCAGGCATTTGATCGATGGTAGCTATTCGTTGCGGTGGAGACTCAAGGTAAACCTGCTATAGCGTTCGCAGTCCTCAGAGTCACCTTCAATTGTACTTATTTCCATTTGTTCACATTGTTTCGGAACAGTGATGTAATTATATTGTATAACTACTCTTAGAAAGGCTTGTGACTTGTACTACCAGTTTTGGGAATGGAAAATTGTTTTGAGAAATTTCATTCTGAGTTAATAAGTATCAATGTTATTTCGGTTAATGTTAGGCTTACCTAGTTTAGAGACTAGGTGCCATCACGACTTCTTTGGAGGGATTTTTGTGTCGTGACACGTAGAATATCATCTGCGGCCACTGAATGTGAAGGAAAGTCCAACAGAAAAAGTTGCAAAGTGCGGTCCGCACATAAATTGTGCGGCCACAGAAGCTGGGTAATAAGCAAAGTTTAGAGAGTCTGAATTTTAAGACCATCAGAAGTGCGGAGTGCACAATTATTGTGCGACCACAATTACAATTGTGCGGACCACAGAAAGAGTGCAGTGCGGCCGCAGTCTAGAAATATATGGTCGTAGATTTCCAATCTTGTCAAGTTGAATAAAAGTGTGAACCGCACATGAAATTGTGGCCGCAAAAGCTCTGAAAGGGCATTTTTTCCGAAATTTTCAGCCCTGTATAAATAGAAGAGTTTCATTTTTTTAAATCAACTTTTGACATCAACAGCTACAATAGCCGTTTCTCCGTACTTATTTTAGTAGTTTTTCAACTTTTGAGTTATTTTAACGTATATTTTTCACTTTGAATTTGCATTATGAATTTCATTAGCATCACTTCTTCTATTTTTTCAATTTCAAGCATGAGTAGCTAGACTTTTATTGGGGCTGTGACCAAATCCTTGTGTGTAAACCTTATGGGTGATTTAGCATCTCTTCTTCTATTTTTTCAATACATAAAATTAATGGTTGAAAATATTAGTTCATACCTATTGGACTTGGTCTCTACTTGAGAAAGAGAGACTTACTCTACGAAAACTTGGCTAACAAAAGATTGGGTCAATTGAGAGATTGATAATCTCAATTAAAGAGTTCAATATAGAGATATTAATAACCCGACTTGAGCTTTTATCAATCATTTTTTGCAGTACCAATTTGGACTTGAGAAAGCTAAATTGGGAAAATCACTCTCTGACCGAGAGTTATTGAGTGTGTAACGGAGTATTGATAGCTATAATACACCCCGACCAATAAAAAAAAGCATTAATGTTTATATCCCATTAGGCAAATAATTAGGTGATTGTCATAGCCCTAGGCTTTTTATAAACCTTAAAAAATAACAAAAACAATTTCTTAGTTCATTTCTTTATCGTGCAAGCTTAGCTTAAATAGACCGAGAAACAACCCAACTTTGTGGAAGTCTAAATTGAGATAGTTCAAGCTCATACTCTATAATATATACTCCTAACTCCCATTCATAGCTATCCGTGAAAACTACCCTGACTCCTTGTTGGGTATTACTATTGAACTTGCCGTTTTATAACCTTGAATTGAGGAGTGACTTGGACGGGATCAAATTTTGGCGATGTTGCCAGGGAGCTAAAAATGGATTTAGCTATATATTTGATTTTGTGTGTGAATTTTCTTCTTTTCCTTCCGCGTTATTGATTTTTGTAAATCATTTTTGGGTGCAACAATGGCAAATAACAATGATCAACTTGAAAACATGCCTTTGGGGGTTGTGGACGTCGAAGATGACAAAGTTGAAGAGATTCCACTTGAACCACAAGCATATAGAAGAGGCTGGGAGCCTCAAGACAATGTCCTAGTTCCACCCCCACATCCACCAAGAAAAGCTCCATACCAGCTGTTGCCAAATAAAGGGTATGCAAGTGCCATAGTCCCGTCCCGCATTAGGGCGGGCAACTTCATATCACAAATGTAATGCTCACATTGCTAGAGCAATGGATATTCTTCGGCGGGAATTCAAGTAAAAATGCATACAAACACTTGAAGTAGTTTGTGGACACTTATTGGGGGAGTAAATAGACCAATGTCTCCGAGGATGCTTTAAGATTAAGGCTATTTCCTTTCTCTCTATGAAGGAAAGTTTTGGATTGGTTAGACATATTTCCAAATCATTGCATCCATACGTAGGATGAGTTGGCAGAGAAATTTATTTCCAAGTTCTTTTATCCCGAGCATATGGCTACTCTTAAAGACGAGATTCTAGCATTCAAATAAGAGTCAAATGAGTCGTTCCATGAGATATGAGAGCGGTATAGGACAATGGTCAAAGAGTGCCCCAATAATGGCATGACAGAGACTGTGATTCAACAAACTTTTTACTAGAGGATCAATCCGATCAATCAGTGCATGGTAAATCAACTTGTCGTTGGATATTTCAACGCCATATGCAGAAGCTTGTGAGATTTTAGATGAAATGGCGGACACTTCATCGGTATGGAAAAGTACGGCAAATTTTCCTCAAGGTGATCCAAACGTGATTCACCTCCATAAAAAATTGCGTGATCATGGTCAAGCCTTTGCCGAGTTGACCACCATAATGAATTAATTAGCAAGGCTCAACTTCAACAAGTGCAAAGTCCTAAGCACGTCATTGCCATGGAGCGAGTAAGAATGATGGTGAACAATAGAATGACCAAGGGTCCACAAGTGCAAAACCAAGTGGAGAATTATGTGCAAGAAGATAGTGGGTTTGATCAAGATGAATCTTACAATGAACAAGAGGAGGAAGTGCAATATGTGAACAACTTTTAAGGGAAAATAAACAACTCTCAAAGCCCGAATCAACAACAATGGTGACCTCAAGGTAATCAAGGTAATTAGAATTCTAACAACCAAGGTAATAGGAGTGGTGGCAACAATCAAGGGAATTGAATAATAACAACAATCAAGGAAATTGGAGTAGTGGAAATAACCAAGGTAATTGGAGTTTTAACAATCAAAGATATTGGGGAGGTAACAACCAAGAGGGATCGAACAATAACAAAGGCAATTGGAGATCGGGATTTCAAAGGTCCCTGATGTACCAACAACCGAGCAACCCTCCTCCTTATCCCTCCAATGGTCCAAGTTTTTCCAATAATAAAATGGGACGTATTAAGAATATGTTCAAGCAAATGATGAAGAAAAAAATGCTAATTCCAATGCCCAACATGCCTCCCACAATACATCAATCCGTAACTTGGAAGTTCAAATGAGAAAAATCTTTCAAGCTCTAAATACTCGTCCTAAGGGGGCACTACCAGGTGACACGATGGTGAACCCAAACGGTAAGAACAATGCGGAACATGCCATGGCCGTCACTACAAGGAGTGAAAAATGTGGGAATGCATCCACCTCAAGTCAAAGGAAACTTGTGGATGATTAGCAAGTGGTAAAAGAAGACGAGACCCTGAATAATGTGGTGAAAATAAATGATGAAGTGGGGATTGACATTGATGACAATGTGGAAGAGACTTAATAGGAAGTGATCCCGTCTAGGGATCACGTTGTTGACATACCGGAACCAATAGTGCAAAAGGCTAAGGCACCATTGCCTAAGCCTCCTCCTTTTATCCTCAAAGGCTTGCCATACAAAATGGCGAGAGTAAATTCAAAAAGTTCATCGACATGGTAAAGATTCTATCAATGTGCCATTAGGTCAAGCTTTGGAGTAAATGCCTGGTTGTGCAAAATTCATGAAGGATCTTGTAACAAAAAAGTGGTCGATGAATTTTGAAACTATAAAAATGACTCATCAAGTGAGTGAAATTGTGCTTTCAATGGCTCCCAAGTGGGAAGATCCCATTGCTTTCACGATTCCTTCTAGAATTGGAAGCACCGAGTTTGTAAAATCTCTTTGTGATTCCCTATTCTGTTTTCAAGAATTTTGGAATTGGGCTACCAAGACCCAAATCTATGAGATTACAAATTGCCTATAGTACCACGAATGAACCTTTGGGAGTGATTGAGGATGTGTTGGTTCATGTTGGTAAATTCATTCTCCCGGCAAATTTTGACATTCTTGATTGTGAAGTTCACTATGAGGTGCCGATTATTCTTGGCTGACCATTCCTTTCTATGAGGAAGGCTCATGTTGATATGGAAGTTGGAGAACTTACCTTTCGGGTTGGTGATGAAAACATTATTTTCCATGTGTGTAAGTCCATGAAGCAACCCAATAGCAATGAGGTATGCTCTTTTGTAGACTTGGTGACCAATGTGATTGTGGATGAAACAAGAGTTGTAATAAATGTTGATGATAAGTTGGAGGTCTCATTGCTCAAATTTGATGAAGAAGAGATGGAGGGCTTTATGGAATGTGTGAATTCTTTTCAAGGAATGGGGTCGTACACATATGAACCCCGCAAATTGTCCTTGGATCTTGAGAATAGGACAACTCCTCCTACAAAGCCTTGAATTGAAAAGCCTCCTATCTTGGAGGTGAAGCCATTGCCTCTACATCTTCGGTATGAATTTCTTGGCCCTTCTTCTACTTTACTGGTTATTCTTTCCTCTTGTTTAACTAACGTTCAAGTAGACTCCACATTGGTGGTGCTACAAAAGAGGAAAAAAGCTATTAGATGGACATTAGCAGATATTCGTGGGATTAGCCATGTATTTTGCATGCACAAGATTAACTTGGAGGAAGGTTCCAAACCATATATTGAACATTAAAGGAGACTAAATGAAGCCATGCAAGAGGTTTTCAAAATAGAGATCATCAAGTGGTTGGATGTCAGGTTGTCTACCCCATTTCTAATAGTTCGTGGAATTCTCTGATTCAATGTGTCCTAAAGAAAGGGGACATGGCGGTGGTCACCAATGATAAGAATGAGTTGATTCATACAAGAACGGGGACCGGATGGAGAGTGTGTATTGACTATCATAAGCTCAACAAAGTCACAAGGAAGGACCATTTTCCACTTTCCTTCCTAGATCAAATGCTTGAAAGATTGCCTGGTCGTGCTTTCGATTATTTTCTTGATGGGTATTCCGGCTACAACCTAATTCTTATTGCTCCAGAGGATCAAGAGAAAACTACCTTTACATGTCGTTATGGTACTTTCGCCTTCAAACGGATGCCATTTGGGTTGTGCAATGCACTGATGACTTTTCAAAGGTGTATGATTGTGATCTTCATGGACATGGTGGAGGATTACCTTGAAGTCTTCATGGATGACTTCTTGATGGTCGGTAATTCTTTTGATGATTGTTAAGAAAAATTGGATAAAGTGTTGGCAAGATGTGAAGCAACAAATTTTGTGTTCAATTGGGAGAAATGTCATTTTATGGTCGAGGAAGGCGTGTCCTTGGCCACAAGATCTCAAAGAATGGTATCGAAGTTGAAAAGGCAAAGATTGAGGTGATTTCTAAACTTCTAACTCCCACTTTGGTGAAGGAAGTACAGAGTTTCTTATACCATGCGGGGTTTTACCGGCGTTTCATCAAGGATTTCTCTAAAGTGGTGAACCCGTTGTGCAAGCTTTTTGAGAAAGATGCTAAGTTCCACTTCGATGATGATTGCATGAGAGCTTTTGAATTACTAAAGTTCAAGTTTACTACTACTCCCATTATCACCGCTCCATATTGGAGTGTTCCTTTGGAGCTCACGTGCAATGCAAACGATATTGCGGTAGGGGCTGTTCTGGGGCAACGCATCAACAAATTTTCCATCCAGCCTACTATGCTAGTAAGACCATGAATAGTGCCCAAGTCAACATCGTTACAGAGAAAGAGCTCCTTGCCATTGTATTTGCTATTGAGAAGTTCGACCCGTACTTGATGGGTGCAAAAGTAATTGTCCACACGGATAATGCGACACTTTGTTATATCATGAGAAAGAAAGATTTCAAAGCCCGGTTGATGAGATGGATGATTTTGTTGTAGGAGTTTCATATTGATATCCAAGATCGAAAAGGAAGTGAAAACCAAGTGGTGGACCATTTTTCTCATTTGGAGAAGGAGGGGAGGCCACGTGATGGCCTTGAAATCAATGATACCTTCCCCGATGAGAAACTTTTAACTATTTCAATGAAACTAGTGTCATGGTTCATGGATCGAGCAAATTTTCTTGTGAGCAGTATCATCCCGAATGCGTTCTCTTCAAACAAAAAGAAAAAGCTCAAACGGGATCGTCAAGACTGTTATTGGGATGAACCGTACCTTTTTCGAATTTGTACGGATTGAGTGATTTGAAGATGTGTACTGGAGGAGGAACAATGTGAAATTCTTATGGCTTGTCATTCTTCGCCATATGGTGGTCACCGTGGTGGAGTGAGAACGACAGTCAAAGTGCTAAGTTGTGGTTTCCATTAGCCCACTTTTTAAATGCTAAGTTGCAGAGAGCTGGTGGAATCACAAAGAAATATTAAATGCCCCTCACCACCATTTTGGAGATTGATATTTTTGATGTGTGGGGTATTGACTTCATGGTTCCTTTTGTGAGTTCTTGTGGAAACACCTACATCTTGGTCGCGGTTGATTATGTGTCCAAATGGGTTGAGGGCATTGTTTTACCCAACAACAAGGCGAGAAGTGTGGTGGCGTTCTTGAAGAAGAATATTTTCACAAGATATGGTACTCCGCGTGCTATCATACGCAATTGGGGGGGGGGGTCATATTTTTGCATCAAAGCCTTCGACACCTTACTCACAAAGTATGGTATCACTCATAAAGTCACGAATTTGTATCATCTACAAGCAAGCAGTCAAGTGGAAGTCTCCAACCGGGAGATAAAGAGTATTTTGTCCAACATAGTGAATTCTAACCGGGCGCATTGGTCCAAAAATATGATGGCACATTTGAATGAGTTGGATGAGTTCCATTACCATGCATACACAAGTTCGTCTTTACACAAAGAGAAGGCGAAATATCTTCATGAAAAGTACATTTGGACAAGTTCAAAGAGGGTGATCTTGCTTTATTGTTCAATTCACGGTTGAGGATGTTTCTTGGGAAGTTAAAGTCTAAATGCAGTGGCCTGTCTGAAGTTGTGGGTATAACACCCTTTGGTCCATTGGACTTGAGGAATAAAAATGATGAGCTATTTTGAGTCAATGGTCACCGGGTGAAGCATTTTTTGCGAAAAGTTGGTGATGGCCATGTTTTGGTGGTGATTCATTTCAAATGATGGTAATCTACATCGCGCCGCGATGTTAAATCAAGCACTTCTTTGGAGGCAACCCATATTTTCTTTTTCTCTTTCTTTTCTTCTTTTGTAGATAGGTGTTATTTTTTTGCTAACTGGATTTGAAGTATGTTGTAGGAATGAGTGTGCTTTATAGGAATTGTGCTCAGAAAAAAATGGCTAACTGTGGAAAAAGTTCAGACCGCCCATGTATTGTGCGGACAACATTGTGAGAGCTATAGTAGAAAGGAACTCTGGTCGCACAATGACAATGTGGATCGCACAAATTGAGATGGGAAATTGCAAACTCTCTGAAGTTTGTCCTGTTAAAGAAATGGCCAATCTGGGGCCACACATCAAATTCTATGGTCCGTAGTCAAAATGTGCGGTCGCACCCCAATTTGTGCGGACTGCAGATCAACATAGACTTTTGAGCCTAAGGTATCAAAGTATGGACCACAGAAGTAATCTGTGGCTGGCTCGGTTGAAGAGCAGCCGACTGTCCAATCAAAGCCTTTGGGGAGATTTTAACTCCAGTTCGAGACTTCCACATCACAAAGCACCTTCGAGGCTTCGGAGAGTGCTAGTCAGGCTTCGGAGCCTTCCTATGCTGCTATCCCTAACGCACCATCAACTTTAGTTGATGTTATACCAATTATGGTCGATGGGGAGATATTATTGTTGCCGGCCTTGAGAGGTCGAAGAAAAAAGAGGTCTGGGAGGAACGGTTCGTCAGCCTAGCTACCTTCACTAGCTTCCAAGAGTGGTGTCCGGTGAGATGCTCACTTTTGAGCGGCAGTTCCAATTGAAAGACCTTGACAAGTTTAATCCATTGGTCTTGAGATAGTTCCGAGAGCTGAAACGGTGGTTGTGGTTCACCCAGAGTGTAGTGGACGCCAAGGAGTATCTCGTGCATAAATTCGACCAGTACACACTGAATACCCACCTGGGATTTGAGGACATTGAGCATGTGCAATATTCGGAAAAGCTAGCAATGGGAGATGCAGCTCGCCCATGGCTAGCTGACATTCTTGCGGTCCCGGGGTTACCGCCAATATGGATCACAGCAGGGGTTCCTATTCAGTGAAACACCCTAAACTTCGAGACAAAGAGTTGGTATACTTTTGTGTGTAGCAGACTAGACCGGTGCCATAATGTTCCTATCTTGCAGGCAATGCTAGTCTCCTCCATTATGGTCGGGTGACCGATCAATGTGGGTGTCGTGATGTCAGCCAACATGTCTATGGTCGCTTTGCAAGACGACACCTCCTACCCGTATCCCAACACCATCACTGAGTACCTTACTGATGCACGGGTGAAGCCGAAAGATTTTGATACGAAGGTGCAGGTGAAGAACCCCTTTAATGGTATTCACTGATAGATACACACAACACTAAGAGAAAAGGTCATCCTACTATCACAATTTCCTAGTCATATGAGCCATCGATGGTACCTACAGAGATTGATGATATGCCATCCACTTCAGCGGAGCCTTCGGCCAGTCCAGCTACCATGCCCACACTTTCATCCCCAGAGACTTCCACCTCAACTTTGAAGTCGATGCCTGTGCCCACTCATCCACTATCTGCGGTGCGAGTCTCCCAGACACTAGAAAGCCTCAACAACTGGATGTAGATAGCCACTGCAAGCTTCCTGACATATCCAGTATTATTGTAGTGCAGTCATCCATTCCAGCACCCCAAGTTCCTCCGACAGTGGAGGAGATATTGAAGAAGCTCTTGGAGAACCAGACCACCATAATGAATACCTTGGTAGCATATGGATCAGTGATTGAGTAGTTGGAAAAGTAGGTAAAGAAAATGAGGAAATCCCAAGCATCCAAGAAATAAGTTGACAGGATGAGGAGAAAGGTGACCAAGATAGCAATAGTTGGTGATCTTCCAATTTACATGCTGATGGAGTCAGATCCACCAACACCAGCAGATCCAGAAGCACCATCAGCTCTAGTGACACCAGTTGGTCAGTCTTAGGAGCCAGACCTAGCTGCCGACACTGCTAAGGAAGTGCACTAGATGTTTACCAACCCAGATACTCCCAGAGTCGAGGGTGATGAGATTCAGCTAGAAAGGACTGAGGGCTATGACATTGCTATGTACGTAGCGATGTCCAAGGTAACAGAGGGAGTCTTCTTTACTCTTACCCTTTCTTATTCTTATTTTATTAAGCATAGGGGGAAATGCTTATCTCTAATCGGGGGTGGGGGGGGGGGTTTATTTGAGCTATTTTGATGATTGTAGATATTTGGTTTATAATAACAGACAATATTTGCTTCTTTCTCCTTATTCTGTATATATTCTCTCATTTCTCTCATGATGTATATATTCTCTCTTTCCTCTCTCATTATGTATATTTGTTAAGCTTTCACTAGTTTTACTTTGTAGATTCTTTATTTTATTTTCTTATTATTTAATTTTTAATTTCATAGCTTTTTTTTAGTTAGTAGCTTCATTTTATGTTTTAGTGGGCAATAAGCCTTTGATTTTCTTAATGCCACAATTATTTTCAAAGGTAGTTTTTTTGTGAATTGGGTGACTCTTCCCAACGATGGATGGCGTGACAACCTTCTTAAGAAATTGAGTCTGTCTTTGATATCTAGGTAGTAATAGTAATAATAATGAATAAAAAGACCTGATTGAGTCAAACTCGAAGAGTCAAACATGCTTCATTTGGCACCAACATATTTCACTATGTGCTTATGGTTATAGACAAGGGTTTTTAAAAGGAAATGTTCAACTTAGTAACATTGTGACTCTTGTGTTGACTTTGATACTATCGAGTTGTCTAATTGGACCAAAGTGATCTACAATCTTCAATGTGTTCGTTGTGGGCCCTCGACCCTGTCCTCTTTTACAATCTAGTTGTGTGAGGGGTGAGATGCTTTATTTCTAGTGTGTGTAAGTTCTACAACTTTCCCCGAATGTGTTTTAAGGTGATATAATAAGTTTTGCTTGGCTTGAGAAGTGATTTTAGGCTTTCCTTGGCATGTTTGAGTTTTATAGTGCCTACCAACAATGTCATCCCTAGTCAACCCTTTCGAGACTTTAGACTTTCTCCTTTGGAAACCATGTTTCTAGCCTTTTCCCGTTTTACAGTGAGCCTCTCTTGGCACTCGAGATTTCCTTTATACTCATGTGAAATAATTGGCTAAAAACATAAGTTTGGGAGACAGACGAGAAAATGTAAAGAAGGTATTAAAGCACAAAAAGAGAGAAATGAATGACGAGAAGGAAAGGCAAAGAAAAGAAAAGAACCAAAAGAAGAATGCAACAAAAAAAGTGAATAAATAAAAGAGTTGAAGGGATTCAAAGAAAAGGCAATGATCCCAAATATGGAGAAATATGAATGAAATGATCATTAAAGAGTGATGTTAAGTCTCTATTGTCCCCCAAGGAAAAGGAAATGTCTAAAGGAATCGGTAAAGTGTGAGCCAAGAATTAAAAGATAGAGTGCTTAAGGAAGGTGTACCCACTTATCTATATTATATCAATCCCTAATCCAAAAGCCTTTATTACATCCTGAAAGAAGCCCTACCTGATTTCAAGCCGAGTGAGCTGCATCAGTGGTGATTTACATGAGGGGCATGTTTATTGTACCAGAAACCGTACTTGAGACATTCTCCTGAGAGACGAGTGGACCTTTCTTAATTTTGAATTGACTGCTAAATTCGCAAGTGAGCATGGCAAACGGAGAGTAAAGGCGAAGGAGTTTGGGATCCACCATGACCTACAAGATAGAGCGGAAGTCCTTGATGGGCTAAAACAACCCTTGATGCTCAAATGTCACAATAGAGTTATATGTGCATAAATGTTTAACTTGTTGCCTTGTTAATAATGCATGAGCGGTGTGGGTAATTGTTGGTCCCAACTAAGGTGTGAATAATTCACCCATGGCTAGTTATAATGTACTTTAACTCTTGTAGGAGGGAATTATTTTATTTTCTTTAGGACAAGCAAATACTTAAGTTTGGATAAGTTGATAAGTGAGAATTTTGACTACTTATTAGCGCATTTTAGCTTTTGTTTTAGTCTAAAAACGTTCATTTGTGTTCTACAAAATTAATGAAATGTGCTTAGTTACAGGAATATTGAAAAGTGACCTCCCGAGAATAAATCCAACTCAAGAAGGAGTAATCTGAACAGAATGACACAAAAGGGAACAAAAGCTCAGAAGTGCGGACCACAGAATATCATCTGCGGACACAGAGTGTGAAGGAAGGCCAGCAAAAAGTTGAAAAGTGCGGCCCATACATGAATTGTGTGGCCGCATAAACTAGGTCAGGAGCAATGTTGAAAGAGTCTGCATTTCAAGACCATCAAAAGTGCGAACCGCACAATTACTGTGCGGCTACAGAAGAAGAGCTATGCATCTGTAGTTACAATTGTGCGAACCGCAGAAAGAGTGCAGTACGGCCACAGTCCAAAAATATGTGGCCGCAGATTTCCAATCCTGTAAATATGAAGAAAAGCGCGGACCGCACATGAAATTGTGCGGCCGCAGAACCTCCGATAGGGCATTTTTTGTCCAAAATTTCTAGCCCTATATAAATAAAAGAGTTTCACTTTTTTAGGTCAACTTTTGACTTTAGCAGTTGCAGTAGCCATTTCACGTTACTTATTTTAGTAGTTTTTCATCTATTGAATTATTTTAACATAGAGTTTTTCATTTTGAATTTGCAATATGAGTTTAATTAGCATATCTTCTTCTATTTCTTCAATTTCAAGCATGAGTAGCTAGACTTTTACAAGGGTTTTGACCAAACCCTAGTGTGTAAACCTTATGGGTGTTTGATTTAGTGCTTGTTTATAGTTGGGTGTTTATTATTTAGTCTTGTTCATTATTTAATTTGTGGAATTAATGGTTGCAAATATTAGTCCATGCCTATTTGACTTATCTCTACTTGAGAAAGAGAGACTTAGTCTAGGAAAACTTGGCTAACCAGAAATTGGCTAATTAAGAGATTGATAATTCCAATTAAAGGGTTCAACCTAGAGATAGTAATAACCCGACTTAGCTTTTATCAACTGTTTTGTGCAATACCTATTTGGGCTTGAGAAAGCCAAATTAGGCAAAATCACTCTCTTACCGAGAGGTATTTAGTTGTTATATGGGCAAAAACATGCATTAAGGTTTGTATCCTGTTAGGCAAACACATAAGTGATGGTCATAGCCCTAGGCTTTTCACAAAACTTGAAAAACAACAAAAATAATTTCTTAGTTTCATTTCTTTATCTAGCAAAGTTAGTTTAAAATAGGCCTAGAAACAACCCAACTTTGTGGAAGTGTAAATTAAGACAGTTCAAGCTCATACACTACAATATATACTTCTAACTCCCATTCATAGCTCCCTCTGAAAAGTCGGCCACGACTCCTTATTGGGTATTACTATTGCAATCGACAATTTCATAACCTTGAATTGAGGTATGACTTGGACGATATCAGTACTATCAAAGATGAAAGCTTACACTATAACGGAAGAAGTACCGATTTGAGTTGGTGATCCCTACTTTAAAATGGTTGGTAAGTAGGCAAATCTCTTTGCCTTTTGATCCGAACCCTTTTCGAGCCGTAGGAAGAGAGTCTGGTCTCATAAGAGCTCATGGAGATGCATTTTATCTGGTGAAGGATGGAATTCTTACACATTCAAAAGAATATTTTAGAAAAAATTTCAAACATCAATGTGACAAAATAATTGTTACTAAAGGAGCAGTTTACTTGTGTACGTTGACTAAACTTTTCAAGAACGTGTGCAGAAATTAAAAAAATGGTATCACTTTATTTGAAAAACTCTCAAGAACAACATGATGTACAATTTATGTAGAAAATACCGATCAAGTGTCATCTCACAGATTTTGTTTATGTTCATCGTCCAAGATTACACTATTGAGTTATGAGAACGGGAGTTTGAAAATAAATAAAAATGAAATACAGAATGAGAGAGAAAAACAAAAAGTATTACAAACTAAAAAAAAAACATTGCCCAGAAATTGAAGAATCGGTAAATAATATCTTATTTATCGAGTAAATTAAACTGATGTTGATGAAAAATCTTTACACACATCATTCGCATATGCTATACAAATAGTACAACAGCCATAATTCTTCTGCCTTACATGCATATGGTTGCACCCCTTCCCCGATACTTCACTCCTAATATTCTTGCTTTTTTCTTTGTTGGTTTGTCCAAAATTTGTTTACTTGATGAGAACTAAGGGTTCACCAAACTGTATAGAGATCTTGATTCTCTATCAATTCCCATAGTAACTATAGTAAGTAAAGAACACGGTGATAGTTACGTGAAAAACTTCCAACTCACGGGATTAAAAATCACGACCTATCCTAGTAGGATTTCAACGTCACTAACTAAGAAAACATTAGATTACAACCTATTGCAATCTAAGAATTAAATTCTTAATCCCTCCACCGTTACAATAAATCTACTGTAAGACCTTTGTAATAACTCTATTACAATAAAGTCACACCCTTGACTAACTCTAGTCAAACAACAAAAAATAATAGTATTGGTTTAAATGATACCCTCCTGAATACTTCTAGAAAGATGTGTAGGAATTACAAGTAAATCAGATGGAACAAAAACACAATAATACTAAAGGGATAATACATAATCAACGCTGAGAAATGGTTTTTTGTTCTATCATTGCTTTGTTCTTCAATGCCTCCAAAGCAATGAGGGCAGTAGCACACTTGAGCGAATTCAATGTTTAGGTTTTTTCAAGTGTTGAGTGAATTCCCTTGCCTCATGTTGATAATATATGTGTGAGGTCATCAAAGATGATGCAAGAAAGTGTCTGATCTATTGCATGCTTAAACAGTGTTGTTGTATTGTTGCGAGTACATTGCAGTAGCTTTAACAACTGTAGAGTTGACTTGTACTATGACCGGAGGAACTGATCCTTATTTGTTCCATCTGCAGTTCCCTTATCTGATTTCCTTGAGAATTAAATCAGACATCTGACTAGTTACACTAATGCAAAGGAACTAATTATATCAGGTTCCTTATCCGGTTCTCTCTTGAAGTTTGTCAAAGAATAAAAAATAAATCGCATAACTTATACATTTCCCCTTTTTTATAATGATAAACTTAGAATTGATATTCCCATATGAGAACCAGATTTTCACATTGTTCCCTACGATATCATATCTAAATAGATCAATCAAATATGGATGCATGGTGTAAAAGAATAAAAAACATCAACTCCAGACATAAAGAGAAAGTGAATGGATATACCTTCAAGAAATGCTAGAACATGTTGTGTCACGACCAAATTCTATTATAGGTTGCGATGACACAAGCGTCGCCGTTAGGCAAGCCAACAGTGAACGAACCACGTGATTTCCCTTTTTAATACATTTTCAAGTAATTAAACTTTCCTTATTTTAAAAGAATTAAGAAATAACATATTTACAATAGATTAAACGAAAGCAGTTGAGTGCAATCATAACCATAATAGTTAACCAAAACTACTAGTCTACTATGTGTGTGTCAAGACATGGCGTCACAAGTGTATGAGCTACTAGTAGAATATACAAAATATTACTACTCTATGTCTGAAATGAAATAGACAGAACAATAAACAAAAGAAAGACTCTAGCTGCTACAGAACGGCTCCGAAGGCAGCTCACTGTGTAGTCTTGTAACAAGGATCAAGTATGCGAGCCAGACTAATATCCAGATGCACCTGCCTCAGATCCTGCACATTAAGTGTAGAAGTTTAGCGTGAGTACATAAATAACACGTACTCAGTAAGTATCCAGCCTAACCTCGAAGAAGTAGTGACAAAGAGTCGACTATGGTACTTACTATGGGCTAACAATAAAATTTTAAAATAATAGCTAAGCATGGGTTACATAAAAATTGCCGAAAACTCAATAATAGGGAGAATAAACACTTCTTCTACTAAGAGTATATCTCAAGTGTACTTTCCATCATTTAACAATTTATATTTCAAGTCAATGAACAATATCAATTATAATTGGTTCCAAAGATTTCTCACGTGCAAATTATGCCGAGGTCGTACATTCCGATCCAACATAATAATATTTAAACTATGCACTATCGACGGTCAAACAATACGAATCATAGATGTTTCTATCTGCTACCGAGACGTTCGGCCCGCTTCACAAATAGAAACTACTTTAAAGAAATACAAATCCGCAATAACAGTCAATTGTCTCATTCACAACTTCAAGTAAGTGAAATTTAACCTTAAACAATTCTTTTATCAGATTTCAAATGACTTAAGCAATTAAGTAAACAAGTAGGGTTCAAACATTGTAAGTATAGCATGACGTGGGTCCTAGACTACCTGGACAATATTATAATTAGTAGCTACGTACGAGATCTCATCACCTTTGTGTACGTAGATCCCACAAATTAGTTAAAAAAGAGACTTACCTCACCTCAACACCAACTTTTGCGTATAAACAGTTCTTCCACTAAGGGTATATCTCAAGTGTACTTTCCATCATTTAACAATTTATATTTCAAGTCAATGAACAATATCAATTATAATTGGTTCCAAAGATTTCTCACGTGCAAATTATGCCGAGGTCGTACGTCAAACAATACGAATCATAGATGCTTCTATCTGCTACCGAGACGTTTGGCCCGCTCCACAAATAGAACTACTTTAAAGAACGCAAATCCGCAATAACAGTCAATTATCTCATTCAAAACTTCAAGTAAGTGAAATTTAACTTTAAACAATTCTTTTATCAGATTTCAAATGACTTAAGCAATTAAGTAAACAAGTAGGGTTCAAACATTGTAAGTATAGCATGACGTGGGTCCTAGACTACCTGGACAATATTATAATTAGTAGCTACGTACGAGATCTCATCACCTTTGTGTACGTAGATCCCACAAATTAGTTAAAAAAGAGACTTACCTCACCTCAACACCAACTTTTGCGTATAAACAGTTCTTCCACTAAGGGTATATCTCAAGTGTACTTTCCATCATTTAACAATTTATATTTCAAGTCAATGAACAATATCAATTATAATTGGTTCCAAAGATTTCTCACGTGCAAATTATGCCGAGGTCGTACGTCAAACAATACGAATCATAGATGCTTCTATCTGCTACCGAGACGTTTGGCCCGCTCCACAAATAGAACTACTTTAAAGAACGCAAATCCGCAATAACAGTCAATTATCTCATTCAAAACTTCAAGTAAGTGAAATTTAACTTTAAACAATTCTTTTATCAGATTTCAAATGACTTAAGCAATTAAGTAAACAAGTAGGGTTCAAACATTGTAAGTATAGCATGACGTGGGTCCTAGACTACCTGGACAATATTATAATTAGTAGCTACGTACGAGATCTCATCACCTTTGTGTACGTAGATCCCACAAATTAGTTAAAAAAGAGACTTACCTCACCTCAACACCAACTTTTGCTTTCCAAGATTGTGCTTAAACCCTCAATTCGGTGCCAAACGACTCGAAACTAGTCAAAGTTTATATAAAATAATCAATACATGTTAAAAAGTTCATATCCTAACTATCAAAGTGATTTCCAAAGCCTATTTGAAGAATTCCTAAAATTCACCCTCGGACCCATATGCCCTGATTCCAGAACTGTTCGAAGAAAGTTGTTACCAATAACCTCATGAACTCAAATATATGATTTTTAGTTTATTCCATAACAAATTTTGTGGTTAAATCTTATTTTTATCATAATCCTAGGTTTTCACCCAAACCCATGATTTTTACTAATTTACATGTTATAATCTACATATAAACTATATATTTAACTCACAAGTGGTAGAAATTACTTATGTCAAAGTGCTCAATGAAATCCCATATAAAAAATCTCCAAGAATCGCCCAACAATGGAATAAATGAGCCAAAAATGACTAAGTCCTGCATCTAAAGAAGGTTCTGTCTTATGTGATTTTTGCACTCGCGGAGGGACTTCCGCTTTTGCGAGACCGCTTCTGCGGTAAAAAGTCCGCTTCTGCAGAGCAAGATAGGCCATAGCCCATCGCACCTAGTGATCTGGGGCCACTCCTGTGCAACCGCTTCTATGACCGTTTCTTTCGCGCCTGCAGACACTGCTGCTTCTGCGGTCATAGTCATTCCACCTACACGTTCGCAGGTGCACTTAATTCCTCTATCTTGAGGATCCTGGCAGCCTTGGATTATCCATTTTTACGGCTCCTGGATCACCCCTGCGAGCTCACACCTACGGTTGGACAAGCGCAGGTGCGATTACACTAGCAACTGGGAGCTTCAGCTGTTTCTCCCAAGTTCCAACTTGGTCTGAGCCTCATCCGATTAACACATGGGGCTCCCGAGGCCTCGTCCAAACATACCAACAAGTTTGGAATCATAAAACCGACTCGCTCAAACTCTCAGAATATCCAAAACAACATCAAAACTAAGAATCACACCCCAAACCAATTGTATTAAAAATATGAAGTTTACGTTCTTCAATTTACTCCAAATGAGTCGAAACATACTTAAACTACTCGGATTGACGCCAAATATTGTGTGCAAATCTTAAATGACATTACGGAACTATTTGCAGTCTCAGAATCCCATGTGGATCTCGATATCACCAAAACCTACTCCAAACCAAATTTAAAGAACTTCAAAACCTTCAAAGAACCAACTTTCACTATTATGCGCTGAAATGCTCTCGTGTCATCCAAAACCCTATCCAAACATACACCCAAGTCTAAAATTAGCATACAGACCTATTGGAACCGTTGAATCCCGATTTTGAGGTTGTTTACTAAAGATGTTGATCGAAGTAAAACTTAGCCTTTTAAGGCCAACTTAAGGAACATAGTATTCCGATTTAAAATCGAACTCTTCAAACTTAAACTAAGCACCCCCAAGTCAAAAAAAATAGTAAAAGAACATAGGGGCAGTCTTATGTAGGGGAACGAGGTTCTAAAAAGCAAAACGAACAATTGATTCATTACATTCTCCACCTCGTAAACAAACATTCTTCCTGGTACGGGTTTAGAATCATACCTGGAGTTCTGAATAATTGTGGATTTCTGCTCCGCATGTCCTCCTCTGACTCTGAGGTTGCCTCCTCGACTAGTTGGCCCCTCCACTGAACCTTTACCATGGAAATCCTCTTGGATATCAACTAGCAAACCTGCCTATCAACAATGGCAACTGGCTCTTCCTCATAACCCATGCTCTTATCTAACTAATTCGTGCTAAAGTCTAACAAATGTGACAAGTCGACATGATACCTGTGGAGCATAGACACGTGGAAAATTGGATGAACATACGATAGAATGGCAGGTAAAGTAAGCTCATAAGCAACCTCCCAATTCATCTCAACATCTCAAATGGGCCTATAAACCTTGGGCTCAAATTGCCCTTCATCCCGAACCTCATGATTCCCTTCATCGGCGAGACTTTCAAGAGAACCTTCATGCCACTATAAATGATAAATCATGCGCCTTATGATGCGCGCAACTCTTCTATCTATACTGTGATGCATGAAGTTTCTCCTGAATCAACTTTACCTTTTCGAAGGCATCCATCACCAAATCGATACCATATAACTTAGGATCGCCGGGCTCAGACCAATCGATGGGAGAACGACATCATCGACGATACAATGCCTCAAATGGAGCCATCTTGATGCTAGACAGATCACTGTTGTTGTAAGCAAACTCATCCAAGGGTGCTCTCTAAAGTCAATCAGACATGCTCTGAGCATGCCCTCAAAGATCTAGACTGTCTGATCCGACTTCCCGGCAGTTTATGGATGAAATGTTGTGCTGAGCTCTCCAGAAATGAGAAGTAAACTGTGGGCCTTTATATGATATGATGGAAATAGGCACACTATAAAATCGAACTATCTCCTAATTGTAAATCTTGGCCAACCTCTCTAAAGTATATGTTGTCACAACTGGAATGAAGTGTGCCATCTTGGTCAACCTGTCGACAATGACCCAAACAACATCAAACCTTTCCAAGGTCCGCAGTAACCTAACTATGAAGTCCATAGTAATACGCTCTCATTTCCACTCCAGTATAGTCATCTGCTAGAGTAGGCCACTTGGCCTCTGGTGCTTATACTTAACATGCGGGAAATTTAAGCACCTAGCTACATACTCAACTATGTCGTTCTTCATCTGCCACCACTAATAATGCTACCTCAGGTCATGATGCATCTTTGTAGCACCTGGATGAATGTAATACCAAGAAATGTGTACCTCTTCTAGAATCCTCTCCCTCAAGCCATCGACATTAGGAACACATAAACGACCCTGCAGTCACATAACACCCTCCTTGGCATCACCCTATAGTACTATTTCTCTGAGGACTATCAAATGCGTATCATCAAGTTATCGAGCCTTGATCTACTCCAATAGTAACAATTGGGCAAAAAAAGATGAAAGAACTCGGTTGGGACCTCACAAATCTGTTAGCCAAGGACTAAATGTCCAAAGCTAGTGGCCTCTCCTCTGCTGAAATGAATGCCAAGCTACCCATACTCTCTGCCTTTCTGCTCAAGGCATCTGCATATACATTCTCGTTGCCCGGATGGTAAAGAATGGTGATATCATAATCCTTCAGCAACTAAAGCCATCTGCAGTGCCTCAAGTTCAGATCTCTTTGCTTGAGCAAATGATGTAAGCTGCTATGATCATTAAGGACCCTCAATAAAGATAATGCCTCCAGATCATAAATGCATGAACGATCGTGGATAACTCTAAATTGTGCACAAGGTAATACTTCTCATGGATCTTCAGCTAACGTGAAGCATACGAAGTAACTCATCCCTCCTGCATCAGTACACAACCCAAGACAATGCTCGAAGCATCACACTACATCGTGTGCATCCACAAACCGGAAGGGAACACTAGAATTATTGTTGTAGTCAAAGCTGTCTTGAGCTTCTGAAAGCTTACCTCACAATCATCGGACCAACGTAATGGAGCACCCTTCTGGGTCAATCTAGTCAAGGTGCTAAAATGGATGAGAAGCCATCCAAAAATCGACGATAATAACATGTTAACCCCAAAAATCTTCTGATCTCAATCACCAAAGTGGGACGATGCCAACTTTGAACTGCCTTAATCTTCTTGGGATCTACCTTAATACCCTCGCCTGACACAATATGCCCCAAGAATGCTAAAGAATCTAGTCATACCTCACACTTGGAGAACTTAGCAAATAGCTTTTGTTCCCGCAATGTTTAAAGCACCACTCTCAAATGCTGCTCGTGCTCCTCCATGATGCGTGAGTAAATCCAAATGTCATTAATGAAGAAAATGACAAAAGAATCAATATATGGCCTGAACACCCTGTCCATCAAGTCCATAAATGTCGTTGGGGAGTTATTCAAGCCGAAGGATATTACTAGAAACTCATAATGGCCATATCTAGTACGGAAAGTAGTCTTTGGAACATCCGAGTCTAGAAATCTTCATCTGATGGTACCCCGATCTCAAGTCGATCTTGGAGAACAACCTAACAACCTGCAACTAGTCAAACATATCATCAATACGCGGAAACAAGTACTTGTTCTTAATGGTAATTTTGTTCAATTGGCGGTAATCAATGCACATCCGCATAGTCCCATCTTTCTTCTTCACAAATAACACTGGTGCACCCCAAGGTGATACACTTGGTCTGATAAAACCTTTTGCTAGCAACTCCTCTAACTATTCCTTCCACTCCTTCAAATCTTTCGGAGCCATACAATATGGTGGGATAGATATAAGATGGGTACCTAGATCCAAGTCATTAAAGAAATCGTTATCACGATCTGATGGCATGCTTGGAAAGTTAGAACGAAACACATCAGGGAACTGCCAGACTACTTGTATCGAATCAACCGCTGGAGTCTACTACAGTTGTATCTTGAACATAAGCTAGATAAGCCAAACAACCCTTCTCTACCATATTTTGATCCTTCAAAAAAGAGATAACCCGACTAGATGGACTGACAAATGAACCCTTCCACTCCAACAACGGTAACTTTGGCATCGCTAAGGTAACTGTCCTGGCATGGAAATCAGGGATGGAATGATATGGGGATAGCCATTCCATGCCCGCAATGACCTCAAAGTCGATTATTTCAAGCAAAAGAATATCCACACTAGTCTCGTATACACAGAATGTTGCCACACAGGGTTCGATAAATTTGATCCACAACAATAGAATCGGCCACATGAGTGGACACAGAAACAATACCCAAGTACTCACGTGAAATATCCAGGAAGTGAGCAAATAGAGATGACACATATGAATGTGCAGACCCCATATCAAATAATACTAAAGCATCCCTACCGCAGACAGAAATAATACATGTGATCATGGTGTTTGAGGCTACTGCATCTAGTCTGGCCGAAAAAGCATAAAACCTAGTTGGGGTACCGATAGGCCGGCCCCACCTGATTAGGTTGTAGTTGGCTCGCCTCCATCTCTAGGACAGCCCCAACCCACCTGCCTTCCATCTCTAAGCGGCCGGAAAGCTGGTGCTATAGTCATGGGCTTCTGGCCCTACTACACTGCCCTGCCCCGAAGCCTAGGGCAGAATCTCCGCACATGATTGAAATCTCTGCACTCAAAACGACCTCTCGGTACGGTGATCTTCTGGCCTAATGTCTGACCTTGATGGCTTAAGTACCCACTGGAAGAACAATGAGTGGCTGATGGGCGCTAAGAACTCTATGGCATGGCACTGAAATAGGCGCCGAAAGAACCCTGATGGCCTGAGTACCTACTGGAAAAACCCTGAAAAGTTGGTGGGAGGTAAGAACTCTCTAGCATGAAACTGAAATAGGGTAGCACTAGAGCAATACGAGGAGGTGGTGGTGCTGGATATATGTCCTTCTAGGCCGACCCCTCCCAAACTGACCTCTGCCCCCAGCCGGGGCTCCTCTAAACTCTCTGGAATTGCGGACCTACTTGTCCCGCTGCATCTTCTCTCTACCTCTCCGATAGTAACCCTCAATCTTCCGAACTATCTCCACTACTAGATGATAAGAAGTCCCCATCTCAATATCCCGTGCCATAGTATCCTGGATACCTGAGTGAAACCCTCCAACAACCTCGTCACTCGCTCCACCTCAGGAGGAAGTATCATAAGTGCTTGGCGAGACAACTCAGAGAATCTTGCCTCCTTATCGGTCACTAACATCTGACCCTACTGGAGATGCTCAAACTGAAACTGAAACTCTTCCCTTTGGGAGGGTGGAATATACCTATCCAAGAAATGGCGTGTCAACTGATTCCATGTCATGGGAGGAGAACCTGCTGGTCCGTCGAGAACATGAGACTACCACAACATACGGACCCTACCCTACGGCTGCAAAGTAGTGAAATCCACCCTATTAGACTCCAATATCCTAATGTTGTGTAGTATGTCTATGCACCGATCAATGAAGTCCTGGGGATCCTTATGTCGCTCACCTTCATAGACAGGAGCGTCTAGCCTAATCCATCTATCCAATAGCTTATGTGGCTCATCAACCGTAGCTGGTCTGGGCTCAGGTGCGGCAGCTGCTACTAGCTGGGTCTCGCCCACGGATAGTGCACCCGGGGTGTGATATATAGCAGATACATGCCTAAGAGCGTAAGTAGTATGAGTCTATGCCCGCCCTTCTGCCTGAGATGTGGATGGATCTGCTGGAAATAAACTAGCCTGGGTCAAAGAATCCATGAATTGTAGCTTACAGCCCATAACCTTATGGAAGCCCGGTGCTGACATGAAATCAACTGGGGCTGACTCTGTTGCGGGCACCTCGCTCAGCTCTTCAATAATGGGATTCTCCACCAGATCTGCTGGTGGTACAACTGGGGTTACTCTGGTACATCCTCGTCCCTTACCTCAGGCTGGTGCCCTCCCCTAGCCTCTACCTAAACCTTTAGCAAAAGGGGGAGTAGCCCTTCCCAGGTTTGTAACATCCATCGTATGCGTTCTCACTATCTGTGAGAGAATAAGAGAAAGAAACTTAGTACACCATCAACTGCATGATAGGAGACGAGTAAAGAGTAATTTTCCAATACCATATAGCCTCTTGAAGATAAGTACGGAAGTGTCCGGTCTGTTGCATGATTAAACATTACTGGTGTATTGTTCCAAGTACAATGCAGCAGATTTAACAATTGTAGAATTGACTTGTACTACGACTGGAGGAACTGATCCCTATTTGTTCCCTTTGTAGTTCCCTTATATGATTTCCTTGAGAATTAAACCAGACATCTGACTAGTTACACTGAACGCAAATGAACTAATTGTATCAGGTTCCTTATCTGGTTCTCACATAAAATTTGTCAAATCATCAACAAAAAACCGCATAACTTATCAATTTCCCCCTTTTTGATGATGACAAACATAGAATTTATATTTCCATATGAGAACTAGATTTTCACAATGTTCCCCCTACGATATCATGTCTAAATAGGTCAAGCAAATAGGGATTCATGATGTAAAATAATAAAAATAAAAGAAACTCCAGATAGAAAGAGAAAGTTAATCGATATACCTTCAATATATGCTAGAAGATGTAGCGTCACGACCCAATTCTATTATAGGCGGTGATGGAACCCACTGTCGCCGCTAGGCAAGCCAATAGTTAAGTAACCACGTGATTTTCAAGTAATTAAACTTTCCTTAATTTAAATTTTTTAATAAATAATAGATTTGGAATAGATAAAAGAAAAGTAGCTGATTGGAATCATAACCACAGCAATAAAACAATACCACAAGTCTACTAGTGTGTGTGCCAAGACCTGGTATCACAAGTGTATGTGCTACTAGAAGAATATACAAAATATTACTACTCTACCATTTGAAAGTAAATATATAGAACAATAACAAAAGAAAGACTTCGGCTGCTGCAGAACGACTGAGAAGGCATTAAACCGTGTACTCTCATAACAAGGATCAAGTATGCGCGCCGGACTGATATTCAGATGCATCTGCCTCAGATCATAAACATTAAGTGCAGAAGTAGCTTCACTATATAAACACCAGGTACCCAGTAAGTATCCAGTCTATCCTTGAAGAAGCAGTGACGATGGGTCGACTTTGACTCTTACTATGGGCTAACAATAAAATATAAAAATAATAACTAAGCATGGGTTACATAAATATCGCTGAAAACTCAATAACATGGATAATAAACACTTCTTCCACTAAGAGCATATCTCAAGTTTACTTTCCATAATTTAACAATTTATATTCCCAGTCAATGAACAATATCAATTATAATTGGTTCCAAAGATTTATCACGCGCAAATTATGCTAAGGTCTTACGGTCCGACCCAACATAATAATATTTAAACTATGCATAACCAAAGCTCGAACGACATGAGCCATAGATGCATCTATCTGCTACCGAGGCGTTCAACCCGCTCCACAAGCAGAAAATACTTTAAAGAAACACAAATTTACAATAACACTCAAGTTTCCCGTTCACAACTTCAGGTAAGTGAAACTTAGCCTTTATATATCTTTTATCAGATTTCGTATGACTTAAGCAATTAAGTTAACAAGTAGGGTGCAAACATTGTATGTATAGCATGACGTGGGTCCTAGACTACCTGGACAATAGCATATTTAGTAGCTGTGTATGGACACTCTACACCTCGTGCATACATAGTCCCCACAAATAGGAGCACATATTAATTAATTCAACTATGGGATTAATTCTCCCTTACAAGGTTAGAAAAGAGACTTACCTCGCCTCAAAGCCCACTTTCCTATCACAACCCAAGCCAATGGGTTGTGACGGGAAGCCGATGCCTTACTCAAACAAATAGCAATATAACATATCCTTTTTTATCATACTATCATGGGCCAATGAACCCGAAAGCCGTCTTGAGATAACCAAAATAAGCATAAGGGAATTCTCCATATAGGACACCCAACATGGTATAAAAACATATACATGTGATATGCAGGCCTATACGGCTGACAGGATAATTTGTAAACTCAAAACATAGGCCGACAAGGCCATACAAGTATCCACATACACGACATCTATCTACAACCCTTTAAGAGTACATAAACATCATAAAGGTCAGGAATGGGCCCCGCCATACCAATCAATACATGTCCAAATCATACTGCCAAATAAGCAACTCTGAAGCAAGTGGAGTGCACCAACACCTTCCGTTGAGCTGATAGCCTACTAGGGAAACTATCAACCTGTGTATCGGGACCTGCGGGCATGAAATGCAGCGTCCCCAGTCAAAAGAGACGTCAGTACAAATAAAGTACCGAGTATGTAAGGTATGAAATAAACATGGTGTAAAAAACTCAACATATCGGGACCTGCGGGCATGAAATGCAGCGTCCCCAGTCAAAAGGGACGTCAGTACAAATAAAGTACCGATTATGTAAGGTATGAAAGAAACATGGTGTAAAAAACTCAACATGTAAGTCTGAATATCTCTGTGAATGAAACATTTATAATGCCACGCATATGTATGTCAATGTCATACCATGCATAGGTGTTTGAGTATATAACATTATCAGGCCTCTGAGGGAATCCCATCGTATCATATCGGCATCTGTGGGCGAATCATCAACGTATACCAGCTGATTAGGTGATGGTGTGTGTATAATGCCATAACCTTTACCCATACCCCATATACATATAGTATACGTGTATATAATGCCATCTGGTCATGGGTCAATGTACATGTATAAATAAATGCAATATATAATGAAGTAAGTCAATAAAATATATCAAAATGTAGTAAGATCAACATACCTTTGGATAAACATTATCAACTCACGTATTTTTCTTAGACCTATGAACAGATGATATAATAGGAGGAAACATGAGGAATCAAGAACATAGGCACCCCTAATACTTCTATGACTATAGTAATTTATGAAGTTACACATTTGCTCATTTCATTTGTATCATATGGATCATGCCAAAATGAAAGTAGAGATAGCCTTAACATACCTTTGTCGTTCACTTAACCACACGATGTCGGTTCACCCCGTTAGTACTTCAATCTAAAAAAAACAATAAGGGACCATTGTTAAGCTTACGGAAACTAGAACTCAACACAAATGAGCGACAAGCTCATCTACAAAATTTTGGACAACATCTCCCCTTATTCTTTCATTTTCCTCAAATCGAACAACAAGACCAACATGTCCAGAATATATATATATATATATATATATATATATATATATATATATTCATTACAATACATCACCAAAACAGTCACACCATCTTACCCAACAACCAAGTTCTAACTTGCACATTTCCAAGCATTCTCTTCTTCCAAATACATCAACCACGAAGCAATAGTATTCTTATGTTATTTACTGAGTTCCTACCATAAAACATCAAGAATTCAACTCCAATATAGTCCAGCAACTACAACACTTCAACAAGAAGTTCAACCTACTTCACAAGTTTCTTTTAACAAATCAACTAGATATACATAGATGATCTTAAATACATATAGGAGAAGTTAAACCTTACCTTGGTAGCAAGAATACTTGTCCAACTAAAAATTACTTCAAGCTCAAACAAGCTCTTTACCACAAACAACAAAGTAGAGAGAGATAACTAGGTGATCTTGATCTTCTAAGAGAGAAATCATCATACCACCTTGTGGATTTGGTCTGGAACCCTATGATAATGTTGAGATAGGTTTTGAGATGATATTTTAGAGCTCCTTCACATTGATATATAGAGAGAGAGGGATTCTAAATTATTTTCTTAGTAAAATATTTATGTATATATGGCCCTACTAATAGGATTGGGCAGATGGATCGGGCCGTCCATTTCTATCTTTTTCCTTTCCATTTTAATTTGGTCCAAAAACTCTAATAGGTGATGCACCTCCTTGTAACAAACTTAATCAAGTAGGTGATTCATGTTGGTTCTTTTTCCATTTTGAAACTTGTGTCTCATCCTCATTAAATAATTTAGACATGTGTCAAGTAGCTCAAGCAAGTAGGACGAAAAGTAAGTTAGTGAAGCAGACACGTCGAGTAAGCAAGCAGCTCATTTTTATTTGTCCAAACCTCCTTTCTCGTGTATAAGTGCATTCATCGTCAACCTAGTCGTTTGTATGTTGAATGGAAATACGGGATGTAATATCATTTCGAGCTTACTTTAATTGACTTACGGCTTACTTTCATGTACAAAAATATGGGATGTAACATTTTCGATACCAGATTGCGCTCAAACCCTCAATTCAGTGCCAAACGACTCGAAACTAGTCAAATATCATATAAAATAATCAATACACGTTCAAAAGATCATATCCTAACTATTAAAGTGATTTTTCAAGCCTTTTTGAAGAATCCCTAAAATTCACCCCGGGCCCATGTGCCCAGATTCAGAAAATGGTGAAAGTTGTTACCCATAACCTCATGAACTCAAATATATGGTTTTTACTAATTTTCGCAACAAATTTCATGGTTAAATCTTATTTTTACCAAAAGCATAGGTTTTCACCTAAACCCATAATTTTAACTAATTTATATTTTATAATCTACACATAAATTATATATTAAACTCACAAGTGGTATAAATTACTTACCTCAAAGTGTTAGATGAAATTCCCCCTCTAAGAGCTCTAAGAATCACCCAACAATGGAATAAATGAGAAAAAAATGACTAAGTGCCGCCTTAAATTAAGGTTCTGCCTTCTACGATTTCCGCACCTGCAGAGGGACTTCCGCTTCTGCGGGACCAATTTTTTGGAACAAGCCAGGCTACTGGCCCATCGTATCTGCGAAGCTGGGGCCACTCCTGCGCAACTGCTGCTTCGGCCGTTTCTTTCGTGCCTGCGGACACTGCCTCTTCTGCGGTCACATCATCGCACCTGCGCGTTCGCATGTGTGCTAAATACCTCGCTCATGCGGATCTTGGGAAGCCTTTACTTGTCCGTTTTTGCGGCTCCTGGCTCGCACCTGCGGCTGCCCAAGCGCAGGTGCGATTACACCAACAGCGGGGAGCTTCAACTATTGCTCCCAAGGTCCAACTTGGTCTGAGCCTCGTCCAATTCACACCTGGTGCTCCCGAGGCCCTGCCCGAACATACCAACAAGTTTGGAATAAAAAATGAACTCGCTCGAACTCGCGGAACGCTCAAAACAATATCAAAACTATGAATCGCAACCCAAACCAATTGAATAAAAAATATGAACTTTAAGTTCTTCAATTTACTCCCAAGCGCCGAAACGTATATAAACTACTCGGAATGATACCAAATGTTGCGTGTAAGTCTTAAATAACATTACAGAACTATTTTCGGTCTCAAAATTCCATTTGGACCTCGATATCACCAAAACCTACTCCAAACAAAATTTAAAGATCTTTAAAACTTTCAAAGAACAAACTTTCACTATTAGGCGCCGAAAAGCTGTCGGGTCATCCAAAACTCATTCCGAACATATGCCCAATTCTGAAATCATCATACAAACCTATTGTAACTGTCAACTTAGCCTTTAAGGCAAATTTAAGGAACCAGGTGTTCCGATTTTAACCCGAAAATCACTAACTAACCATCCTTGCAAGTCGTAAAAAAGAAAATGCATATACGGAGAATCATATTTAGGGGAACGGAGTTCTAAAAAGCAAAATGACCGGTCGGGTCGTTATATGTAGACCTTAGTCCTCTGCAGAACATGCAAGAAATATTAATTACTCAAAATAGAAAATCCTTTTTACACAAATTTTAAAAAAAAAAACTTTTTTACCCAAAAACAGAAAACTTTAAAGGTGAAAGAAACACAAAAGACGAGCAAAAGCCATCTACTAATGTACTCATACACGCATATTTACTCCAAGCTAAAAAAGAAAACAAACTTGGAGCACTCTTTTTTAGGAAAACAATTTGATCGATATTGCTGGATAAGCAGCTAACGTTTCCATTTTAACAAACAAATTCAGAACATGGGGTTGGAGCAAGATAAAACGAAGAAAACCCATTTACCCAAAATAGAAAATCCTTTTGAACTTACGCAAATTCGGGTTATTCAGGAAAAAAAATTTACTGCAAAGACAAAAAACTTTAAATGGGAAAGAAAAATGGAAGACAAGCAAAAAACCATATTCTAGCATACTCATACGTGCATATTTACCCCAATAAAATTTTAAAAAAAAAACTAGGAGCAGTGGGAAAACAATTTGTTCGATATTGCTGGATAGGCAGCTAATATTTCCATTTTTAGCAAGCATATTCAGAATATGGGGTTGGAGCAAGATAAAAAACAGAAAATCCTTTACCCAAAACAGAAAATCCTTTTCCATTTACACAAATTCGAAAAAACGTTTTTACCCAAAAAATAGAAAACTTTAAAGGGGAAAGAAAAATGGAAGCAAACAAAAATTCATCTACTAGCATACTCATACATCCATATTTACCCCAAATTAAAAAAAGAAAACTAACTAGGAGCCATTTTAAGGAAAAATATTTGTTCGATATTGTTGGAAATAACATTTTCATTTTTAGTAAGCAAATTCAGAATACGGGGTTGGAGCAAGATAACTAAGAAAACCTTTTATCTAAAACAGAAAATCCTTTTTAATTTACGCAAATTCGGAAAAAACATATTTTAGCCAAAAATAGAAAATTTTAAAGGGGAACGAAAAACAGAAGACAAGCAAAAAACCATCTACTAGCATACTCATACATACATATTTACTACAAGAAAAAAAAGGAGGAGTGGTGGCTCAAGGGGGAAGCTAGTTAAGTCTTTTGATTTAGGACCCCTAAATTTTGGGGCCACAACAATATTTTTAGTTGTGAATTTACTATCTTATTTTCGCTTAGATAATATTAAAAATTACCGAAAAAATACTAAATACTTATAAGAATGAAAAGAAAGACTATCTATTTTTTTAACGATGGAAATGTTTCAGAACATTAAATTAAGATACTCAAATCTTCATATTGATAAATAACGATTTTTTACAATAAGATCCAAGGTAACAAATTATAAATACGTGGCGAATATCTTATTAACTTGAATTTACTTACCAATGTGAATATTAAATATTATATTTTATAACATAACTACATTATAGACAAAAAAAACGAAAGAAAGAAAGAAAAGAAAAAGGAACCAATGTAATATTAATATTATATTTTGTAAGATAACTATACTATAGGTAAAATAAAATAAAATTTAGCCCTCTTATTAAAATTTGGCTTTAGCTGGTGAGTTTTATTGAGATGCCTTTGACTAGGAGCAATTTAGGGAAAAATATTTGTTCGATATTGCTTGATGGGCAGCTAATATTTCCATTTTTACCCCAAGATAAAATAAAACAATTGCTGCAAGAAAAAGAAAATTAATACTGTAGTAGAAGTTAGTCAATTACCTTGGCCCAATCAATTTGTTCAAGATCTTTGCAAGAAGGAAGCCTCTAACTTGCCCTGGCTTTGTAATGAAAGAGGTTGATGCATTTACAAATTCAAAAATTGTAAGATACTAATTTAAGGGGTGAGAAAAATAATTTCATTTCTTGATTTACCCATGTTCAATGAAAGCGCTCCTTGAATGGCCCTGATAATTAAATGGAAACCACAATATCCTATATCTCTTTCACCAATATAAACAAAGTTTTCACGTACTTTATGGAAAGATGGATGAACAATAAGGCAACCCCTGTATGAAAACAATAAAAAAAATAAAAGTGTTTTAGGAAATCAGAATAAGTTGCCACGGAATAAAAAAAGCAAAACTTAAAAAAGAAGTTGTGATGACTGAAAAATAAGAAACTCCGATCCATACTGCTTGGCAGTATGTTGCCTCAGAAATATGCCAACCACTCTCACTACTTCTTTATACTCTATAGATTTTGGTTTCTCCAATGCGTTGGCAATAACTCGCATTGGTATTTTTGTAACATACTTTTTTACCACTTTGTATGTCTTTGACGATTGCAGTGCCTTTAGTCTTTTACTATCTGAGCCGTCTCCACGGCCTCTTGTCTAAAATAATGGAATATGTTAGAAGTTGTTGATATACGTACATAAAAATAAAAGGTTTTACTTTAAACATAAGTACCATATCTAGACGCAAAGGGTATACTTCAAGTCAACAAGAAACTCAACTTTCTCATCAGCTAGTGCAATAGTGGTAAACATAGCACTCCTCTTACCATCATACACAAAATATTTGCCACCTAGAACAATGTACTTTGTTGCACCTTGTTTATGATTATTCGTTTTATGACTTTTGTCTCTACCGAACTTCCATCTTCACAATTCATAGCAACCTAATGCAATAAGATCATTATTTTTCAGTTTATCTTTGATATTTATGCATGTCAAATACAACATCACATATCATACTTTAGCTCAAAGAAATTGAATGTAGTATCAAAGATGAAAGCTTACACTATAATGAACGAAGTACCAATTGGGTTGGTGATCGCAACTTTAAAATGATTAGTAAGTAGGCAAATCTCTTTGTGATCCCAACATTAAAATGGTTAGTAAGTAGGCAAATCTCTTTGCCTTTTAATCCGAACCCTTTTCGAGCCGTATGAAGAGGGTCTGGTGTCAAAAGAGCTGATGGAGATGCCACTTATCTGATGAAGGAAGGAATTCTTACACTTTCGAAAGAATATTTTAGAAAAAATTTCAAACATCAAGGTGACAAAAAAGAAATTGTTAGTAAAGGAGCAGTTTACTTGTGTATGGTGACTAAACTTTTCAAGAATTAACGTGTGCAGTAATTAAAAAAATGGTATCATTTCATATGAAAACTCTCTAAGAACAACATGATGTACATTTTATGTAGAAAATACCGATCAAGGGTCAACTCACATATTTTGTTTCTAATCATCGTCCAAGATTACACTAATGTGTTGTGAGAACTCTCACGACCGAAATCCATTAAATGTCGTGATGACGCCTAACACCGCTGTCAGCCAAACCAACGATAATTGATTAACTTTATCACTCAATTTTGTATGTAGAAATCATATTTTTTCCTTAAATTAAATAATAATAAATAAAATTAAATGATAATATGTTCCCCAAATACACTAATGAACAATCATAAGTATCCCCAGAATCCGGTGTCACAAGTGCATGAGCATCAACTAGGAAGATAAAATAAAATACAACATCTATCCGGAATACAAATTAGACAGGAAAGATATAAATAACTCTAAAGGAGACTGCTAGTTGCAGATCGTAACATAGAATGCAGCTCACCTAATTCCTCGCATTAACCACACCTCTGTACCCACAAGGCCAATGAACATATATGTGCCTGCACAAAAATGTGCAGCAACTGTAGTATGAGTATGTAAATCAACACGTAGTCAGTAAGTTTCCAGTCTAACCTCGAAGAAGTTGTGACGAGGGGTCGACTCTGACTCTTACTATAGGCTATAAATAAAATACCGATGATATAATTAAGCATGGATTACATAGAACGTCTATAAGCTCAATATCATGAAGTAAGTAAATGATTCTTTTGTTAATAAGAAATTTCTAAATTTATTTTTCACTATTTATCATTTTGTATCTCAGACCAATGAAGTAATATCAACTATTATAATTTCCAAAGCAACCAATTCAATAATGCACAAATCATGCAGATGTCGTACGTCCCTGTTATACCCCATATTTCCGTATGTGATAGTATTTATAAGTCAATTGATGTAAGCTCAGGTATGAGATCAACTTTGAAAGTACATAAAGTTAATCATGTTACAATAGAGGATGTAAATATTTAAGGTCATGAATATCAAGTACCAAGAGGGTTTGAAGGCTTAGAATCTAAATGAATTGAAGAAAATAAGTTTCGTTGAAAGTCGATAAGTTGGGAATATCGTAACATGTACATTTGGGGCGAGAACATGATGTTTAAAATTATAAGGAGATTATGTTATGAGTTATTTTAGTTGTATGATAGACGTGTGTTATGATTTGAAGTAAAGGGAGTTGTGGAACAAAGTTGAAAAAGGTCATCATAAGTTACATTCATAAATGAGTTGAAACTTAGGTCAAATGTAACTGCATTTTTCTCCCAATATACTTAGAGTTATGGGGAGTTTCACCCATCAAATTTAATCTCTATGAGTTTGTTTTTTATCTCATTAAACCGTTTATCAATAGAACGTTAGGGTAAAGAGATATATGCAATTTTGTGAGACAGCGCAGGCTGCTAGGTGACAAGTAGGTGTGTCACCTACTTGGTTAAATGAAAGCCCAAAAAGAGGCAATTTCAGGTCAGCCAAAGAGACCATTTAAGGGATTATATCCTGCAATATAAACCTCATTATATATCACAAATGACCATACCTAAACCCCTGCAAACGTCCTCCCATAAATTACCCACAAACCCTAATTGATTCTCTCTCCCTTTAAAGTTCTAATTGGCAATAAAACCTAGAGTTTGAAGAACCAAAATAAGGCCTGAGTTATCCAACAAATAAGGTAATTTTACTGCTCTCTTTCAATCATTTTTTCTGTTGTAAGTTCATGATATGTTGTTCTATACTTGTAAGAACTCACGAGACGGTGATCGAAAGTTGTGAGTTTGAGTTATTCACTTGTAGCGGCCTGTTTTGTGGACTGTTTTGTGTTGCTGTTGGGCTGCATTTTTACTACTATTTTGTGGAGTTTTGGAGGAGGAAGGCTGTTGAGAAACACAATATCGATGTAGGGTGGTGGTATGGTCATTCATCGTAATATTTTCGGGTCGTTTGACGCTAGTACAGTGGTCGTTTTGTGTAACGACCCGACCGGTCATTTTGCTTGTTAGAACCCCGTCCCCCAAAAAGAAATTGCCGTACTTGCTTTAACTAAATTATGACATGTGGGGATTGTTGGTTCGGGATTTGGAAGAATTGGGATTGATATATTCTCATTTTATTCCTTAAAAATTTCTTAAAAGGCTAAGTTTGACTTTGGCCAATATTTTTAGCAAACGGGCTCGGATTCGTGTTTTGATGGTCCTAGAGGGTCCTTGTGAAAATATGGGACTTGGGTGTATGCTTGGAATCGAATTCGGAGGTCCCTAGACCGAATAATGAATTTTTATTAGAAATTCTTAAATTGAGATTCCAAAGATTTAAATAAACTAAATAATGATTGATCATGTTGGTATCGAGCTCGTGGATTGGTTTCGGAGCCCAGCACATGTCTTATAGAATATTCAAAACTTGCCCGCAAAAGTTGGTGTCAATATGAGTAGTTTATGTGCGATTCGGCTCGTTAGAGGAAACTTAAGAACTTGAAGTTCATAAGTTTGATTCAATTGGTTTCAGGGGGTGATTCTTAGATTTAGCATTGTTTTGGGTGTTCCGAAGGTTTGAGCAGGTTCATTTCATGATTTCGGACTTGTCAGTATGCTCGGACGGGGCCCGGGAGCCACGAGCGTCAAATGGACAAGGCTCGAGTGAAGTTGAAAAAGTTGGAAAGTGTTGAAACTACTGCTTCTGTAATAACCGCACCTACGGTTGGTTGGCCGCAGGTGCAGGACCGTAGAAGAGGTTGTTCCCTCGCAGATGCGGCCAGGGCTAGCCAAGCCCAAAATAGCAGAAGCGGCTTCCAAGCTGAAGAAGCGGTCCCATCCCATATGGCCAACATCCGCAAGTGCGGTCTCTTTCTCGTATATGCGGGACTGCAGATGCGGTCCCCTAACCGCATATGCGGAAATTGCTGAAGCAGTGAGCTTCATTTTTTCCGGGTTCTAAGTCGATTTTTTCCCATATTTCACTCCTCCATTGTGTGATTTTAAAGCTTTTGAGAGAAGACTTCACCTAGCATCGTGAGTTTTGGATCGTTCGGCTCAAAATTGAGAGTTTGGGCTCGTCCTTGGTATTAGAAGCGCACTTTGGAGCGATGTGAGTCTCCTATCTTACCTTGTAAGAGGGAATTGTTCCCCTAGGTGATGTAATCTAATAATTTCCTATTAAATGCGGGGGCAACGTACGCACTAGGTGATGATAGTCCGTGCGTAGCTACTATTATTTTATGTCCGGTAGTTTAGGACCCCAAAGCATGCTTTATGTGGTATTCTTGCAACTCTATGATTAATTTTATCATGGTGATTATGATAAATGAGATTAGTTAAGAGGAACATGACCATTCTTGGCTTTTAAAAGAGAATATGATAATTCAGTGAGTAATTTCTCTCCAGTTATATGTTCTTGTCTGTTTGTTGATATGTTTATTTACAGTTGACCGCATCGCATGGTTGATTCGCGAGCAGGGTAATATATGAATCTATGGTTCGTGTCTTCGACCCTCGACAGTGCACAATTTACTTTGTGTTGAATCGGGCTGTACGACCTCGGCACTAGTAAGTGTCAAGTCGTCTTCTCGTCTCTACTTCTTCGAGATTAGACATGATTCTTACTGGGTACATATTGTTTATGTACTCATACTACACTTCTGTACTTTATTGTACATGATCTGAGGTCGGTACATATGGCTATCAGTCTGGTGCATATCTTTGAGCCTATTCCGAGACTTCCACTGTGAGTTGCTCCCCTCATGTGCTGCTCAACAACTTGATGGAGTTTCTCTTTATTTATTTTTGCTGTCTATTCTATTTCGGACAGTAGGATAGAATTGTTCTTTTGAATATTCTACTAGTTGCTCACAACTTGTGAAACCAATTCTTGGCACAGACATTAGTAGACTATTCTTTTGGGTTCTATATAATTATTTTGGGTACCTTACTGGTTATTACTTGTTCTAATCTTAATTTAAGAAATTTCTGAAATGAGTTGGTAAAGGTAAAATGAGAACTTATTTATACTTCCACATTGGCTTGCCCGACAATGGTGTTGGGCGCCATCATGACCTATTGTGAAAAATGGGTCGTGACAATTTATGTATGAAAAGATTGGAGTGTGTTGGGCTGCTTTGTAGTATTTGATGGTGTAATATAAGGCTGGAAAATAATGTATTTATGTTGTTATTGTTGTGTTATTGTGTTGTTGGAGTTGTCTTGAATTTGGAGGAAGTAAGGATTATAGGGGAGATGCTGCCCATCTTTATGCAAAATAAGCTTGTCGTCCGTTGTGCAATAGTTGTACTTTTCATAACTTGATAATAGTATTATTATCATTGTTGCAAATTAAGGTGAGAAGAGGCGAGTTCAACTTGGTGATTGGAAAGATTTTGATAACATAAGTTAAGGCACATCCTTCTTTCTTTTGGCATGATCTAAAGTGAAATGAATAAGTTATTTCATAACGGACCTACTCCTAGCAACTAAGGTTGTCCATGTTGTTCTTTCTTTCCTTATAAAATTATTCTATGCAAGTGTGTATGATCCTTGAATCCTACGGAGGTTCATATTGAGGGTATGCATGTCCATAATGTTCTTAAGTCACTCCAAAAGGTTTAGAACATGATTCCACGAGTCTAACAGGCATTATATATAGTATCTATTTTACTCTACCGAGCAGAGCCATAGTCGGCCAGATACGACACCTATTGTGCAACCACTGATCAGTTGGGTTTACCGAGCTCCATGTGGCCATGTACAATTTGACCGAGCTTTAAGATGGCCGGGTACGTTTTTACCGAGTCCTCTTTGAGGCTGAGTGTGATATGATTATGATGATGCCCACAAAGGCATATGTTTTTAAAAGTTTATGTATATATATGTATATATGTATTATGCATTTCATGTCAATAGCCCCCAGAGGCACTCAGATGTTACAAGTTATATCTCCTCTATCTGTCTTTACATTACTGTTCTTGTTTATGATTTCATGCCTTACATACTCGGTACTTTATTCGTACTGACATCCCTTTTGCTTGTGGACGCCATGTTTCATGCCCGCATGCCCCAATTGATAGGTTGATAGTCCTCCTAGTACGCTATCAGCTCAGCGGAGGTGTTGGTGCACTCCACTTGCTCTAGAGTTTCCTATTTCGTCAGTATGCTTTGGATATGTATTGATTGGTATGACGGGGCCATGTCCTGAACTTTATGATTTTATGTAATTTTAGTGGCTTGTAGATAGATTTCAGGTGTATGGATACTTTTATGGCCTTGTCGGCCTATGTTTTGAGTTTACAAATGTTCATGTCGGCCTTATAGGCCCGTATGTCACATGTATAAGTTTGTACATCATGTTGGGTCGTTATATGTTGAGTATACCCTTATGTTTTATTCTTGTTATCTCATGACGAGTTTTCTGGCTCATTTACTGATGATAGTATGATAAGAAAGATACGTTACGTTGGTACTCAGTTAGTAAGGCACCGGGTACCCGTTGCGGCCCTTCGGTTTGGGTCGTGATAAGCCCGATCCAACATAAATATTTAAATAGTGCACAACCGAGGGTTGAACAACAGGAACCATAGATGCATCGATCTGCTACTGAGGAGTTCAGCTCGCTCCACAAAAGAGAAAAATACATTTAAAACAGCTAATTTAAGATTTATTAAGGAATAATTATTCAAAGAAATGCCAATTCTCATTAACGATCAAGTAAATAAAGTTTATCTTTTTTTTTTCCAATTCCTTTACCAAGTTTCAATATGTTTTAAACAATAAAATTAACTAGTAGGTTGCAAACATCGTTAACATGATTTGGGTCCTAGGCTACCCGAACATTAAGCATTATAGTAGCTACGCATGGACTCTCGTCACGTCATGCGTACGTAGCCCCACAAATGGAAATACATATTAAATCTATTCACCTATGGGGTCAATTGACCCGGCCGATTATTTTGAGAGCTATACCTCGATCCCCTATCTAATATATTTCCCGTATCTATTTCTATATATGTGACTTGTCGGGAAGTTTTATTTTTAGTTTCAGAATGTTTTGGGACACTTATAAAATGGAAGCTTAAGTCTTAGGATTTTGGCAATAGTCGGAACTGTGTGAAGTTGACTCTGAAATGGAGTTTCGTCAGTTCTGTTAGATTCGTTGGGTAATTTTGGACATAGGGGCGTGTCCGGATTGTATTTTGGTGGTCTGTAACTTATTTAGGCTTAAAATGGCGATAGTCGAATTTTTGGAGATTTTGACCGGTAGTGGACTTTTTGATATCGGGGTTGGATTATGATACCGGAAGTTGGAGTATGTCCATAAGGTTGAATATGACTTGTGTGTAAAATTTGTGTCAATGAGACGTGGTTTGATAGGTTTCGACATCGGTTGTAGAAATTTGAAGTTTCAACTTTATTAAGTTTGGATATGAAGGTGATTCGCGACTTTAGCATTGTTTGATGTTATTTAAGGGCTCGACTAAGTTCGTATGGTATTTTAGGACTTGTTGGTATGTTCGATTAAGGTCCCGGGTCCTCGAATTGATTTTCGATGCTTAATAGATCAAAAATTAGACTTGTATTATTGCTGAAGTCTTTAGGCATCTGGTGTTTTCGCACCTACAGTGGGGAGACGCAAGGCGCGGCGTCACACGTTCGTGAGGTCATGTGTAGAAGAGAAAATGGGAGGAGTTTCCAGGGGTCGCAGGTTCGAGGGAAACGCCGCATCTGTGATGCTTGCATATGAACTAGAGGAACTGTAGGAGCGGAGGAAAACCGTAGAAGCGGACCATTGTCCGCAAGTGCGCACATGCAGGTGCGGCCACCTTTATAGCAGATGCGGACCCAGGGGATTTAAGTTAAGTCCTCACCTACGATGGAATTTCTGCAGGTGCCGAGTCACAAGTACGATCATTGGCCCGCATATTCGAAAATGCTGGGTAGAAAAAGGGCCATGTCGAGGGCTTTATCCCATTTTCTGTTACTCCTTTATGGTTATATTTCAGTAATCTATGGTTAATTTCATCATTTAAATCAAATTTGGGCTGAAAATTTGGGGAAAATAGAAAAACGTTCTTCAACTAAGATTTTGGGTTTTGATTGAGATTTGGACGTTGGATTTGGATAATTTGCTACGAGTGAATTCGTGAGTTAAGGGTGTTCATATTTTGTAATTTTGACCCAATTCCGAGTCATTGGCCCGGGGAGACTTTTTAGGGCGATTTTCCAATTTCTTGCTTTAGGTATGATTTCATTAACTAGATTAGTTTCTTTTAGTTATATTTATGGTATGCAATTGATTTTAGCTAGATTTGGGCCATTCAGAGTCGGATATCATGGAAAAGGCATTGTTACGAATTGATTGAGCTAGGTTCAAGGTAAGTGGCTTGCCTAACCTTGTGTGGGCGAAATCCCCTTACGATTCGGTGTTGTTATGATATGTGAGCGCCCTGTAAGCGAGGGAACGAGTGCGTACATGGGCGATTTGTTGAGAAACCTGAGTTTTACTAAGTAATAATTTGTTCTCATCTTATTTGAGTATATTAGCATGTGTAATTATCCTGTTAGCCTGGAATACTATGTCTATGTGCCCTAATTGCTTATCATTACTCTTTGCAGCATGTTTAGCGGATTCCTGTTTCTTCACTTGACTTGTACTTAGACTTAATTGTAAGTTTTCTTGTTGTAACTGTTATATTCATTTTATTTAAGCTGTGTATTTACTTTGGGAATGCGGGACGGTATCCCGGGAGATCCCTTGTACATTTACTTTTGAGACTACAAGGCAATTCCCTCAGGAGTTCTCCCTGTATATTTACTTTTGAGACTACAAGGCGGTACCTCGGGTGATCTCTTTGCATATTTTTTTTCGTACCACGAGATGGTATCTCGGGAGATCCCCTGATGTTTATCCATGTGCACTGTATTGCAATTTTACTGTGTTTTCCTTTGTTTAAATCCTAGTCTTTTATTGTAGTGTGCATTCTCCTGCTTTATTTATTATAAACAAGTGGGCCTGACCTGACCTCGTCACTACTCGACCAAGGTTAGGCTTGGTACTTACTGTGTACCGTTGTGGTGTACTCATGCTACTCTTCTACACATGTTTTCCTGTGCAGATTCAGGTACATAATTCAAGTCTCGTAATTAGTTGTGCATCTGCTGCTATTACGGAGACTTCAAGGTACATCTCCCGTGTCTGCAGACCTAGGAGTCTCCCTCTATCTTTTGTGTAGTTCTTCCTCTATTGCTTCTAAACGCTGATGTATAGAACTTTTAGTAAATTCTTAGATGCTTGTGACTTATGATGTTCCGGGTCCTGGGAAAATTTTGTATGTATTTTGAGAAGTTGTAATTGTATATGCCAAGCGGCATTTCTATCATTTGTTTCATTACTGTGCTGTTAGGGGTTTAGATTTATGTTTTCATTTTTGTTGTTATTCCGCAAATGCTAGGTTTATATAGTTGTAGAGACTAGATGTTGTCGCAACTTCTCCCGGAGGGGATGATTGAGTCGTGACAAGTTGGTATCAGAGTTCTAGGTTCATAGGTGTCGTGAGTCACAAGCCGGTTTATTAGATTCTCACGGATCGGTACGTAGACATCTGTACTTAGCTTCGGGAGGCTGTGGAACTGTTAAGAAAAATTATACTTCTTTGACTCCTTGTCGTACAAAATTTGTCGACATAAAAAATTTTAAACTTCTGTATTCCATTCTTTCTCACAGATGGTGAGGAACCCATACCGGAGGATTTAATGACCAGGCGCCCACACCCCCAACTAGAGTCGCGAGGGGTCGGGGCCGGGGTAGAGGTCGATGACGCCCATGCGGTGCAGCCAGGGCATCCACACGAGTTGCTACAGAGGAGCCCCCAGTAGCTTCAACCAGATGACAGACACCTGAGGTACATGTAGCCATGCAGGAGACGCTACCCAGTTTCTGAGCATGTTCAGCACATTAGCTCATGCTGGATTGATTATGCTTGTTCCTACCACATCTCAGGCCGGAGGAGGAGCACAGACTCCCGCTACCTGTACTTCAGAGTAGCGGGCTAAGGTCGACCAGGTTCTAGACATTTTACCGTTGTAGCCTCAGACTGGAGAGGTACAAGAATTACAATCCTCATACCTTCATGGGATTGGCAACAGATGATGCTCAAGATTTCTGGAGGAGTTTCACTGCATTCTGCGTACTATGGGCGTAGTGGAGTCAAGTGGGGTTTCTTTTACTACATTCTAGCTTAGAGGACTAGCCTTTCAGTTGTGTCTTGCTTATGAGTTGAATCATCCCGCGGAGGCAACTTTACTTACATGGACTCAGTTCTCAAACATGTGTTAGAGAGATTATGTACCTTAGAACCTCAGGGATGCATTGTGCATAGAGTTTGAGGAGTTGCACCAGGGTACTATGACTGTGTTAAAGTATGTAATTCTCTTCAATGATTTGGCCCGACATGCACTAGCCTTGGTTTCCATAGTTCGAGAGAGGATTCGTCAAATTATTTAGGGACTCTACCTCAGTATCAGGAGTAGCATAGCCTGGGAGTTGGAGATGGATATTTCTTACTAGCAGGTTGTGAGTATTGCTAGGAGATTGTAGGGTATGCTTGCTCCGGATAGAGATGATAGGGAGGCTAAGAGGTCTCGAGAGTCTCTCACTTATAGTGGTTCTCATGCCCCAGCTACAACTCGCCATGGTAGGGTCTATGCGAGTCGCCTTGTTCATCCAGCTCCTCTATCCGCCAGTGGTGTTCCAGCCCTTTCTAGGTACTAGGAGCCTTGTTATACACCGCCACTATCTAGCAGACCTGGCCCGAGCTAGCCACAGCATCCATACCATCCCAAAGCTTGTTTTGAGTGTGGCAACACTTGCCATATGGGTAGGGATTTCCCCAACATAGGAGGGGTGCACCTCCACAGACTTCCTAGCCACAGCGTGCTCCACCGAGTTCTCAAGCTATGATCACAGCACTAGTTACCACCCCACCTGCTCAGCTGGCTTTAGGTGGAGGTCGGTAAGGTTGAGGTCGCCTTAGAAGGGGAGGCCAGGACAAATATTATGCTCTTCCTGCTCGTACAGAGGCAGTTGCTCCCGATCATGTCATTACAGGTATTTTCCCGGTCTGTCATATAGATACGACGTTATTATTCGATCCAAGATATACAAATTTCTATGTGTCCTCTTATTTTGCCCCGTATTAGAGCGTATCTCAGGATTCTTTGAATTACTCTGTTTATGTGTCTACTCCTGTAGTATATTCTCTTGTTATAGACCACACGTATCAGTCGTGTTTGATTGCTCTTAGTGGTTTTGAGACTAGAGCCGATTTAGTATTGCTCAGCATGGTAGACTTTGATGTTCTCTTAGGCATTGGCTGGTTGTCACCCAATTATGCTATTCTTGATTATCACGCGAAGATCGTGACATTGGCTATGCCAGGTTTACCACGATTAAAGTAGAGGGGTACCTTAGATTATACTCTTAGCAGAGTTATTCATCTCTTAAAGCTCAACGAATGGTTCAGAAGGAGTTTGACGCGTATCTAGCTTATGTGAGAGATGTCTGTATACGGTCAAAATGAAGCGAGGCTGATTTTGAGGCTTCTATGGAATTTTGAGTCCGGCCTCGAGAGGATAGGAGCGCGATCCAAGGCTCGTCACCAAAGCACTCACCTCGAGAGGGTATACCGTAGACTCATCACAGTATATCTTGAGGCAGCATGAAAATCGACGACCATCATGGAAAGAAAGGAAATTCCCAAGGGCACGTGATCAGAACTCACTAGGCCTCCAACAATAGGACAAATCAGTAGTAAGCCATTATACAGTTGTACCAATAGCATTTCCCCATCATTATTAGATATGTACTATGCTGGGATCACCCCCCTCTTATATAAAGTGGACGCTTGTCATCTTGAAAAAGCATAAGTATTTTTATTGAATACACACACATTGAATACAAGAGAACATTCTCTGCTATGTTTGCTTAAACAATTGTTCTACACGTTTATTGCTTATTCTCTCAATGTTCATCCATTATTAATTTATTGTTCTTCATTTATTACTCATTATAAAACGCAAAAGGCCATATTTTAGGCCCTTATTATCATTGATTATTCATAAATAGCTCACAACCAACTACCCTAGAAAGGCCTCGAAGCCTCTGGTCCAGCCAGCTCGAGGCTCCGTTTTATGATAGCATTGGTTTACATTTCTTATTTTCTTTACTTACACTTAGCATATACTGCCTAATAACTAGAATTAAAGTAAATCAAGTATTTTTAGAACCACAAAATCAATTATAATTGTCAATACTATTTTCAAGGTAAACAGTTTGGCACCCACCTGATGCTAAAATAATAATGATTATTTTCGTGCTAGTTTCCTGAAAACATAAGTTATTCTTCACACTTTTTCTTGTCCAAGGATATTTGGTTCCTGGTCAAAAAATGTCTAACTCAACAAATGTACATGAAAACAACAGTATTGGACCTCATGGAAAGAACGGACCAGAAGAACCTCAGCACATTATTCACGTGATCGTTGGGAAACCGACATAACACATGGACTCGTGTTCAAACGGGCCAAAGTTACCATCACAATAGAAAAGAGAACTCGGAGATATGTACTCGGGGACACTCATATACTTAGAGAAGACGACATCGCAACCCCATCCCAACCACATAATGATGCACTGGTAATTTCTTTTCATTTGAATAGCATTCAAATAAAATGCGTGCTCATGGATCCATGTAGTTCGTCCAACATAATCAGATTGAAGATGGTGGAGAATCTCGGAATACTCGATCAGATCATACCCACCTCTCAAATCCCCAATACATTCAACCTGGCAAGAGAGACAACGAGGGGAGAAATCATCCTCCTAGTCAATGTGTCCGGTACAGTTCAAGACACCAAGTTTCTTGTCATCGAAGGTGACATAAGGTACAATGTTTTACTTGGGAGACTGTGGATACACAACATGGGGGCGGTACCATCAACTTTTCACCAAATGATGAAGTTCTAAAAAATGGTATAATAACGGTTTACGGAGAACAACGTGCAACAAAGGAGATGTTCGCGGTAAACGACATGGCACCATTATCGATTCCCCAGTCTAGTATTAGTCAGGGAACATGCTGATCCCCGAGGAACAGGGGGTCTGTGAGCATTCGAAAGAAGATGACAAAGAAGACTTCCTCCCTCCTCGGGCCTTCATTACCCCCAAGGAGTTGGATGCAACAAAATCAATGGTCGGAGAACTCGAGCATGTCATCTGGATCAAGCATCTCTCGGATCGAAAGGTATACCTGGCGGTGGGGTTAACCCCCAAACTCAGGAAAAATCTCATCCATCTTCTTATTGACAACGTTGATTCCTTTGCTTAGCCCCATTTAGACATTACAGGGATCTTGCCGAAAGTAACCACCCATCAATTGAGTGTCGACCCTAGGTTCAAACCAGTGAAGCAAAAAATAAGGCCTCAATCCGAGGTAAAACATGTGTTCATCAAAGACGAGGTAACAAAACTCGTCAAAATAGGATCAATTAGGGAGGTAAAATACCCCGAAAAGTTGGCTAATGTAGTGGTCGTCCCCAAAAAAGGAAATAATTTAAGAATGTGTGTAGATTATAAAGATTTGAATAAAGCATGCCCCAAGGACTAATTCCCATTGCCCAACATCAAATGCTTGATCGATGCCATGGCCGGCCACGAGATCCTCACTTTTCTCGATGCCTATTCCGGGTATAATAAAATTCAAATAAACCTAGAGGAAAGGGAAAAAACTTCATTAATCACGGACTATGGTACATACTGTTATAACGTAATGCCCTTTGGGCTAAAAAACATAGGAGCTACGTACCAACACCTAGTTAATAAGATGTTCGAACGTCAAATAGGCCAATCTATGGAAGTTTACATTGATGACATGCTAGTTAAGTCCCTGCACACAGAGGACAATTTGACATATTTGCTGGAAAAATTCAAAATCCTTAGAAGTTACAACATGAAGTTTAACCTCGATAAATGTGCCTTCGGAGTAGGATCGGGCAAATTTTTAGGCTGCATGGTGTCAAATAGGGGGATCGAGATTAACCTCGAAAAATCAAGGCCATTGAAGAAATCATAGTGATGAACAATGTAGAAAGTCGTACAGCGGCTGACCAGGTGGATAGCGGATTTAGGCAGATTCATCTCAAGATCGTCAGATTGGAGTCATCATTTCTTCTCCTTTCTCAAAAAGAAAAACAGCTTTGAGTGGACCTCGGAATGCCAACACACTTTAGAGGAGTTAAAGCGGTACCTCTCAAGTCCTCCTTTGCTCCACACCCCGAAAGAAGATGAAACGTTGTACTTGTATCTGGACGTATCCGAAATAGCAGTTAGTAGTGTGTTAGCTTGGGAAGAACAAGGTACACAATTTCCTACTTATTACACAAGTCGAACTTTAGTAGATGCTGAAACCAGGTATTCCCACTTAGAAAAATTAGCTCTTGCATTAATAAGTGCATCTTTGAAATTAAAACCTTATTTTCAATGTCATCGTATATGTGTTTTCACAAAATAACCTCTTCAAAACATCTTGCACAAGCCTGAATTAACGGGCAGATTGGCCAAATAGTCCATTGAGCTCGGAGGGTATGATATCGAGTATCAACCTCGTAGGGCTATCAAGTACCAAATTTTGGCTGACTTCGTGGTTGATTTTACGCCTGCCCTCGTGCCTGAGGTAGAGAAAGACCTCTTTATAGAAACAAGCACATCATCTGGGGTATGGATCCTACTCACCGCTGATGCCTTGAACGTAAAAAGGTCCGGGCTCGGCATTATTCTGATAACGCCTACAGGCGGCATGATTAGGCATTCTATAAAAACTCCGAAATTCAATAACAATGAAGCCAAATATTAGGCTATGATTGCAGGTCTCGAGCAGGCCCAGAGCCTAGGAGAAGAAGTCATCGAAGCAAAATGCGACTCCTTTCTGGTAGTTAACCAAGTGAATAGGAGCTTCAAGGTTCGAGAAGACAGGATGCAAATATACTTAGACAAACTTTAGGTCATATTGCATCGTTTCAAAGAATGGACTCTGGTCCAAATTCTCCGAGATCTAAATAGTGAGGCCGATGCACTCATGAACCTAGGGTTGTCCGTCAAAGAGGATGACGTCCTCCCAGGGGCTGTTGTACAGTTGTCCAAGTCGGTGATTGAAGAAGGCCACACCGAGATCAACTCAACAAGTCTAACATGGGATTGTAGGGATAAATATATCAACTATTTGAAAAGCGGGAAGCTACCCACAGATCCAAAGGAATCGTGGGCCCTCAGAGACAAAGCAACTTGATTTTCACTCGACGAGAATGGAACACTATATATAAGGACATTAGATGGACCTCTAGAAGTATTCTTGGGACCGGGGGACACCGATTATCTACTTCGAGAAATCCACGAGGCTACTTGTGGAAATCATTCCGGTGGCGATTCATTGGGTCGAAAGGTGATCAGAGCAGGATACTATTGGGACAACATGGAGAAAGACACCAAGAAATTCATTTACAGATGTCAAAAATGCCAAAGGTTTGCGCTGATGATCCACCAACCCGGTGAACAGCTACATTAAGTCTTATCACCATGGCCGTTCATGAAATGGGGGATGGACATCGTCGACCCCCTACCAACATACCAGGTAAAGCCAGATCTGTTCTGTTTATGACTTACTATTTCTTGAAATGGGTGGACGCACAGGACTTCGAGAAGATAAGAGAAAAAGAAGTCATTGACTTCATCTTTGATCATATCATATGTTGATTCGGGATCCCCTCCGAGATAATATGTGATAATGGGAATCAGTTCATAGGAAGCAAGGTGACCAAATTCCTCGAAGATCATAAGCTCAAGAGAATCTTGTCAATGCTCTATCACCTATGGGAAAATGGACAGGACGAGTCCACAAACATGACCATCATCCAAAATATGGAAAAAGCGAAGTTAAAATGGAGAGAGCTATTGCCCGAAATACTATGGGCATACGAACAACTGCAAAGTCAAGAACATGAGAGATACCGTTCTCTTTGTTATACAGGTCTGAGGCTCTGCTAACGGTTGAGGTCAGAGAGCCAAGGCCCAGATTTTGGCATGCCACTGAAGAATTGAACAAAGAGGCCATGACTATAGCCCTCAAGCTACTAGATGAAAAGCGAGAGGCTACACTAGTTCGAATGGCCTCCCAACAATAGAGGATCGAGAGATATTATAACAGGAGAACAAACCTCCAATACTTCGTAGTCGATGACTTAATCCTAAGGAAAGTCACCCTCAACACTCGAAACCCTATTGAGGGTAAGCTAGGACCGAGACGGTAAGGACCTTACCGCGTCCTCGGAGAAGTAGGTAAGGGGTACTACAAACTTGGCGCCATAGAAGGCGAGCAATGTCCAAGTAACTGGAACATATTAATGCTCAAATGCTATTATTGATAAGGTATAAACTTCTCCCTTTTTCGCTTTATGTCTTACACTAATTTCTTACAGGTGTCCGATGAAAGATATCGAAGCACCCTTCAACTCAAAAACCTCGGGTTGTAAAACATGCATTGCACATTTTTTCCCTTCGATCGGGTTTTATCCCAAATGGGTTTTACCGATGAGGTTTTTGAACAAGGAAACATCCATATGCTACCCAAGGAGAACTCATAAAGTATTCAAGGCTTCTCTTAGATCAACCTCAAATACTAGGGGGCATCACCCTGGGAGGTCATCTCCTGGAAAAAATTGAACTACGCCTAGGAGGACCTCGATAGGAGAATGTTGTACTGGGCCAAATGGTCAAATGAACCGTGTCCATGTAGAGTAGTTGAGCCTCCAAACGAAAAAAACATGTACGCATATATCAAGTAATTGAGGAAGCCCTTTGCTTGCCAAAACACTTTGTGCCTCAAAGAAGTTCACAACACTTGAGGACTGTCATCAACAATCAGTGCATCAGGCCATCAAAATCTCGAATTCGTAAGATCTCGATCAGGCAACTTCGAGCTCATAAGACAACAATGATGCAATACCGAGCTTATAAGACCTCAACGAGGGATACTCAAATTTATAAGACCTTAAAAATACATAACCCCGATATTAAGGCCAAGGCCATATATCGAACGTATAAGACCCCTAAAAAGCATACCCTCGATATAGACGCCCAGGTTACCACACACGGGGACTAAAGGATATGGCCAAACATGAAGACTATGGTCGAACTAAAAGGCTATGGACGATTTAACGTGGCTCAAACACGTCCGACTACTTCCATAAAACAAAAGGCCCCCAAATACCTCAATAAGAATCGATTAATCCAGTCCCCTTGGGTTGCAAGGGAGTTTTCTTCAAGAAAATGAATTTTCTCTCGGGTACATTTGTGATGTATATCGCTCAGATTTTCTAGCACTCGTTTGATACAATGCCTCACCTATTGTATGCCCTCTTTCTGTCACTGACATATTACACAGCAGATCTAAGTAGGCTACTATACTTGTTTACAGTAGAAAGAAGAGAGTTATTTTGGTGCGTTCAAAGTATATTGGGGATGATGTTTCTCAGTGTATTTATACAAAGATAAGTGGTGGAGGCTTGTCAAACCAAGGGTTTTGATCCTTGGAAAGAATAGATTCTTTCCAATAATAACGAATTATCTGTTACTCCTTGAGATTTCTTCCTTCGTCAGACAATGGAATCAGCAAGATTTCTGCTTGATTGTTGGACCTTCCAGACTCGACTGCTAGCCGGATCTTCTCCTTGATCGTTGGACCTTCCAAGCTTGATCACTGACCGGATCTTCTGGCTTTTATTATTCTACATAATATTTCCAATCACATATCACTTCAAATCTTCACTTTGTTATGGCAAATTTGATATCCCAACTTTCACGGAGCTAATCCCGATTTGCTGATGTAGCTTTCCTTGTATACCGTGCTTCCTATAGGTGGTTCCTTTGTGGGAATCATCCTTCTTTGTTTGACACAGCCATTTCACTCATTCTTCTTTACTTCTTTGAACTCATGCACATGTATATTAATTGCATCATTAAAATATGATCTAACAATTTCTCCCTTTTTGATGATGGCAAAATAATATACATAGCTGTACAAAAGTAAACAACATTTGACTTCCCTATTTGTTTCTAGCCGACTTTGCTCTCCCTCAGTGTGTGCAGTCAACCGGACTTAGTCTCTCCCTCAATATGTTCAGTCAACTTGTACCAGTAACCTGCATAGTTGATTTGTTCGGTACAATACATATAAAGTCTATACATGTAGCATAGTCGACTTATCCTGTACAAAGAATAGTCGACTTATCCTATACACAGAGTAAAGAGTACCTGCACATATCCTGTACAAGGAATAAAGAGTACCATCTATGGTATGTAGCATAGTTGACTTATCCTGCACATATTATATCATGTTTAAAGAATAAAGAGTACCATCTATGCCATGTAGCATAGTCGACTTAACCTGCACATATTATCATTTCAGACCAAAGCGGTATATGCTTGAACCCGCATAGACTGTCATAATAGATAGTCCCAAAGAGATATATATAGATATATACATTCTCCCACTTTTTGATATCAGCAAAGAGGGAGGGGCAGGCAAAGAAAATATTATCCAAGAAAACATCCATGGGCATATCCCAAAACAAAACCAAGACAAAAAAAATTGTTTGTAATGCACATCCACATTTAACGGTGCAGGAAGTAAGTAAGAGTGTTGCATATCGCGTCCTTCAGTTGTCTAAAGCTTGTGTTTGTAGCAGTGCACATTCCATCATGCCTGTCATGAACCTCCTTGAAGGCCTTAACCGCATTCTACCTTGCCCGTTGCACAACCACTCGAATTTTAGACACATCAGACCCAGTTTCTTTTGAAATAGCATGAATAGCATCCACAGTCGACTGAGTAGCAGTCAGGACAGTCTTTATGTCTAAGAGTTGGGAGTCAATGGTGCTAAGCTTCTCACTCAGATCTCAGCTAATAAGAGGAGGCGGAACAGCAGATGAAGGTTTCGAATCCGCAGGTGTCTGTTTGACCTCACTCTCTCCCTTCTTAACCCAGGCACCCTTCACACTTACATACCCCATACTAGAGAAGGTTGTAGAACTGTAGTACTTGTAAGAAGAGACAAAAAGGGTAGTCATAAAGAGGGATTTGATAGGTTTCCAGGATATTGGTAATGGCCATACCAAAAGGTAAACTGGTGGGATCTTCTGCACTCTCAATCATAAAGTTGATGACCCAGGAGGACAACTTGAGTTTGAGTTTGGTGATGAGACACTACACAAAGAAAGTGTCCCTTTGAGAAAAAGTTGAGAATGAACCAGTTCTGGGGAGAATAGTGGTTGCAACACTGTGTGTGAGAACCCTAGTTTCAAAGCTTACATCACTTGGCCCTAATTGATTTGGAAGGTTTTCGGAGGGATTTTCAGCAATGCACTATTTGGCCTGGTCAAAGGAAATTTCAAAATCCTCAGGCCACACATTTTTAAAAAGAGTGGGGTAATCGGTGCAGCGGTAGAGAAAGATAGAACCGAATAGGGCGCAGTCAAGAATAATGCATTTTCCAAGTACAAGAGTTTCAAGCTTATCAGGTTTACTGGAGTGAAGATTAGCATAAAACATACGAACTAAAGGCTCATACACTTTAGGCAGAGAAATAGAGAGAAATTTCTCCCACCCTTGATGCAAAAAAAAATTCTTTACCTTACAGTTTATGGCCTCCATATCGTCCAGATCCACAATTCTGCCATGGGCTATGGGCTTATCCTTTAGACAGAGAAAAAAATCCTTATTGGGGGTATCTCAAAAATTTAGGTCGGAATCAAAAGAAGTAGAAAAATCGAACTTTGATTTCTTGGTGGTGGAAGGGACATGAAGATCCTCCATTGGACGCTTACTAGAGGCTTTTTCTCCTAAGAGTTGTGAATGTTCAGAGAATTCTCCTTGAGAAGAGGCAAAGCCCTAAGAATGGTTGGACTCAAGATCGACATGCTCAGGAGGCGCTGAAGAGGGTTTTGACTTAGAGCGGGTGCTCTTTTTGGTGGAAGTGGAGGGGTTTTTGGAGGTTTTAACAATGGAAAAAGAAAAAGTTTTACACAATCTGAAGAGAGAGGATGAAGATGAGAGTGACCCGGAAAGGCTTTACTTAATGTACAAAAGGATTTGACGGTTGAGTACAAAAAGGAAGGAATGTCAGTTGAAATGATGTGATTATTGTCTTTCCATCTTCGACTGCAAACTGATGTGAACTAAAGTAAAAAGAGAGGTAAGAAACTGAAGGTTAAATTAATGCACTGAAAAGGAGTAATTATAACATGTTTTTGAAACAAAACAATTTGGTCCTAAAGGTTTTTTGAAAATCAAATTATGCCAAGTAATTTTCTAAAAAGGCAGAATCTTTCTTCCAACAAAGGTTTAGTAAAAATATCTGTTAATTGAGCAGAAGTGCCAACAAAAGCTAATTCCAAGTCACCCTTAAGAACATGATCTCTAATAAAATGATGCTTTGTGTCAATATGCTTTGCTCTAGAATGATGCACAGGATTTTTTGAAAGACAAATTGCACTTGAATTATCACAAAAGATTTGTATAGGTTTAAAGGAAAGTTCATTATCACCCAATTTGTGAGACTACCATAGAAGTTATGCACAACATTGACCAATAGCAATATACACAGCTTTTGTAGTGGACAAGGCGACTGATGCTTGCTTTTTACTATTCAAGGATATTAAGGCCTTTCCTAGTAATTGAGAAGTGCCACTCGTGATTTTCCTATCTTCCTTATCACCTACCAAAACTGCATCTGAGAAACCTTCTAATTTAAACGAGTTAGAGCGAGGATACCATAATCCATGAGAAATTGTGCCAATAAGATATCGAATAATTCTTTTTACAGCAGTTAAATGTGACTCTTTTGGAGCCGACTGAAACCTGGCACATTTACAAACACTGAACATTATATTTGGTCGACTTGCTGTTAGATACAGTAGTGATCCCATCATTCCTCTGTATTTGGTTTCGTCAACTGGAGTAACTTGTTCATACTTATCCAAATTTGTAGCTGGACTCATTGGCGTGGCAATTGATTTTGCATTGCTCATACCAAATTTCTGAATCAGCTTCTTTGTATATTTGGTTTGACAAATGAAAGTTCCTTCTTCGGTTTGTTGAATTTGAAGCCCAAGGAAAAAAGTGAGTTCACCCATCATGCTCATTTCAAGCTCGTTTTGCATAAGACTTGCAAATTCCTTGCACATAAGAGAGTTAGCACTACCAAAGAAAATGTCATCAACATAAATTTGAACGATAAGATTATATTATGATGATCGTTTAATGAATAGAGTAGAATCGATTTTACCTCTAGTGAACCCATGATCAACAAGGAAAGTACTTAACCTGTCATACCAGGCACGTGGAGCCTGTTTCACTCCATACAATGCCTTGGTGAGCTTGTACACATGATATGGGAATTTTGAGTCTTCAAAACCTAGGAGTTGTTTTACAAAGATTTCTTCTTCGATGAATCCATTCAAAAAAGCACTTTTGACATCCATTTGAAACAACCTAAATCCATTAAATGATGCATAAGCTAGCAGGATTCGTACAGACTCCAGTCGAGCTACTGGGTCAAAGATTTCATCATGGTCGACTCCTTGTTGTTGTGAGTAAACTTGAGCGACTAATCTAGCTTTGTTCCTTATGATTTGTCCCTCTTCGTTCAATTTATTTCTAAATACCCATTTTATCCTGATGACAGATGCATTATCGGGTCTAGGCATTAACTTCCATACTTGATTCTTACTGAATTGATCTAGTTCCTCTTACATGGCTTTTATCCAGCTCGAATCTTTCAATGCCTCCTCTACCTTTTTTGGTTCTATTTGTGAAATCAGAGCAATATTAGCTTCTTTTTTTGTGGCAGCCCTGGTTTTTATTCCTTCGTTTGGATCTCCTATAATATATTTCTGTGGATATTTAGGTTCACTTTTCCATTCATTTAGTCAGACAACACTTGTAGTCTATTCTGTCCGTGGTTCAGGAGAGTTGCTACTGACTTGATCAGTCGATTTAATCACATCTACGAGATTAGTTGACTCCTGTGATTTTTCTTTATCTTGAGCTTCTTGTGTTTGATCTTCATCACTTGCATTAGTTCCTTTTTCGACCAAGGGATTATTTTCATCGAATATAACATGGACAGATTCTTTTACGCATAAAGTACATTTATTATAAACTCTAAATGATATTCTATTTAATGAATAACCGAGAAAAATACCTTCGTCACTTCTTGGATAGAATTTTCCAAGATTATCCTTACCATTGTTATGAATGAAGCACTTACTTCCAAATGGATGAAAATAACTGATATTCGGACGTTTACCTTTCCAAAGTTCATAGGGAGTCTTCGTCAGAATAGGCCTTATGAGACTTATGCTGAGGAGATTGTAGTTTAGTCCATCGACAAGATACACTTCTGCAATGTCACAGTTGTTGTTAAAGGGAATAAGTCCAGTGCCAACTGTTTTGCCGCTTGAGACATATCCAAATTTGACGCTTCCTCCATCAATATTTGTAACCTCTTTGAAAAGATTTTTGTCACCTGTCATGTGACTGGAACACGCACTATCTAGATACCATTTTCCTTTGCTGCTTACTCTGTGGTGTTCCTACAAAACATAATTATCACTTTGTTTTAGGTACCCAAGCCTTTTTGGGTCCTAGTCAGTTAGTGTTACTAGGTTCAGAATTTTTTGGTTTCCAAGCCCTTCCAGGCATATGAAATTTACGAAAGTCACAACTAGAGTGTTTATGCCCACTTTAATTACAGTAATGACATTTAGCTTCAGACTTGTTTTCTGGTCTTCCATAAGTGTTGGAATTTGCTATCATGAGACTAACTAATTCCTTTCCAGTTGACTTGTAAGTCAATTGGTCCGACTGACTGGTCGATTTCGTTCTGATTGGTTCTTTTCCAGTTGACTTGTAAGTCGTCTGGTTTGACCTAACAGAACTATGACTGGTGGATTTGCGCAAGTTGTTAAGCTATATTTGCAATTCCTCAGACTCCTCTTGAAGTACATCTTTTTCAATTTCACATACTTCATGTTTGAGTTCCAGTCTTTGATTTCCCTAGTGAGTCTTTAAGCTCATTCATCATCTTTTGATACTTTTTTAAGGTGGAATCAAGAATGTCCTGCAATTCATTACATCTTTCACAATCATAAGATCTTACCTCGGTAGTTTTTCATCTTGCCATAAAACAATTTTCATTGTCTGAATCATCTTCATCTGCTAGCATCCTGAAGTTTTGTTGATCTCATTTTCTAGAATTGTCATGAAGCATAGATTTGCTATTTCTTCATGATCTGAGTCATCCTCGTCGCTCCAGCTGCCAAATGATTTGTTCTTGTTGAATCCTCGAGAGATCTTCCTTTTTAGTTCTGGACATTCTGCTTGGGTGTGTCCAAATTTTCCACATTCATAACATTTTCCGTCGTTCTTGTCTTGCTCATTGTATTGCCTAGATCTTCTAGATAGAAATCTTCCTTTCTTAGTATTTTTGTATCTTCTCATTAGTCCATCCATGTTTCTAGACATCATAGAAATTTCTTCTTGTAGAGCTTCAGGATCATCAATTTCATTTTCAGTCGACTCAACAGTGGTTTTGAATGCAACAATCTTCTTTTTCTCCTCTTGATTTGTCTTCTTCAGATGTGTTCTTTCAAAGGCAATGAGCTCTCCTCATAGTTCATCATAAGATAACTTGTTAAGATCTTGAGATTCTAAGGTGACAACTTTAGTCTGCCAAGTGGTTGGTAGGCTTCTAAGAATTTTCCTAACCTGGTCGCCACTGGTGTATGGTTTGCCAAATGCTTTCAAGTCACTGATTATCTTACTGAATCTGGCAAACATTTCTTCGATGGATTCTCCTTCCTTCATTAAGAACAGTTCATAGTCGTGAACCAGCATATATATATATATATATGAGTTTCTTTTTCTTTGCTGGTACCTTCATAGGTAACCTCGATTTTGTCCCACATCTCTTTGGATGTATCACAACTAGATATTTTCTCATATTCTTCACCACTTATTGCATTGTGAAGCAGATTTCTTGCCTTGTGATTTATTTGAATGGCTTCTAGTTGTACCTTTGTTTATGAATCTATATCGTCAGGATCAGCGAGTGGTGGTGTGCTGGCATGAAGTGGGTAGTTTCCCTTCTTGATAACTCTCCATACCTTGACGTCGTATGCCTTGGTGAATATTTTCATTCAAATTTTCCAGTAGGAGAAGTGTTGTCCATTGAAGTAAGATGGCCTTACTTGTGAGGTTCCTTCCTAAAACAGAGCTCCTATGATAACCTGATTTGCCATGATCTTTTTCTCACAAGTTGTTATGCAGAAAACAAAAATGTGAGCCTTGCTCTGATACCAATTGAAAGTACAAGAGGGGGATGAAATGTCTCTAATTGAAATTAATCGATATTAAGTTGACATAAAACTTTAGTAGTCGACTAAATATGGAAATCGTGCAGAGATAACAGTTAGAGATAATATGCAAAAGGTAAATGCAGGAATTAAAGACACAAGGAATTTTATACTGGTTGGATTCAATGTGAATCATAATTTAGTCCTCTTGGGTTGCAAGGGATTTCTCTTCAAGCAAATGAATTTTCTCTCGAGTATATTTGTGAGGTATATCACTCAGATTTTCTTGCACTCGTTTGATACAATGCCTCACCAGTTGTATGCCCTCTTTCTATCTATGACTTATTACACAACATATCTAAGTAGACTACTATGCCTGTTTATAGTAGAAAGAAGAGAGTTATTTTGGTGCGTTCAAAGTATATTGGGTATGATGTTTCTTAGTGTATTTATACAAAGATAAGTGGTGGAGGCTTGTAAACCCAAGGGTTTTGATACTTAGAAAGAATAGATTCTTTCCAATAATAAAGAATTATCCATAACTCCTTGAGATTTCTTCCTTCATCACACAATGGAATTAGCAAGATTTCTGCTTGATTGTTGGACCTTCCAAACTCGACTGCTTGCCGGATCTTCTCCTTGATTGTTGGACCTTCCAAGCTTGATTACTGACTGGATCTTCTGGCTTTTATTATTGTCCATAATTTTGCCAATCACGGATCACTTCAAATCTTCACCTTGTTATGGCAAATTCGATATCCCAACTTTCACGAAGCTAATCCTGATTTGTTGATGTAGCTTTCCTTGTATACCGTTCTTCCTATAGGTGGCTCCTTTGTGGGAATCATCCTTCTTTGTTCGACACGGCCATTTCACTCGTTCTTCTTTACTTCTTTGAACTACTGCATATGTATATTTATTGCATCATTAAACTATGATCTAACAATCTCCCCCTTTTTTATGATGGCAAAATAATATACATAGCTGTACGAAAGTAAACAACAGTTGACTTCCCTGTTTATTTCTAGCTGACTTGGCTCCCCCTCAGTGTGTGCAGTCAACCGGACTTAGTCCCCCACTCAGTGTGCAGTCAACTTGTACTAGTAACCTGCATAGTTGACTTGTTCATGTACAATACATATAAAGTCTGTGCATGTAGCATAGTCGACTTATCTTGTACACAGAGTAAAGAGAACTGCACATATCCTGTACAAGGAATAAAGAGTACCATTTATGCTATGTAGCATAGTTGACTTAACCTGCACATATTATATCCTGTTCAAAGAATAAAGAGTACCATCTATGCCATGTAGCATAGTCGACTTAACCTGCACATATTATCATTTCAAACCAAAGCGGTCTATGCTTGAACCTGCACAGACTGTCATAATACATAGTCCCAAAGATATATATAGAGATATATACATTCTCCCCCTGTTTTGACATCAGCAAAGAGGGAGGGGCAGGCAAAAAAAATATCATCCAAGAAAGAATCCAAGGCACATCCCAAAACAAAACCAAGACAAAAAAATTGTTTGTAATGCACATCCACATTTAACGGCACAGGAAGTAAGTAAGAGTGTTGCAGATCGCGTCCTTCAGCTGTCTAAAGCTTGTGTTTGTAGTAGGGTACATTCCATCAAGCCTGTCATGAACCTCCTTGAAGGCCTTAACCACATTCTCCCTTGCCCGTTGCACAACCACTCATATTTTAACACATCAGACCTAGTTTCTTTTGAAATAGCATGAATAGCATCCACAGTCGACTGAGTAGCAGTTAGGAGAGTCTTGATGTCTAAGAGTTGGGAGTCAATGACGCTAAGCTTCTCACTCAGATCAGAGCTTATAAGAGGAGGCGGAACAGCACATGAAGGTTTCGAATCCACATGTGTCTGTTTGACTTCACTCTCTCCCTTCTTAACCCAGGCACCCTTGACACTCACATACCCCATACTAGATAAGGTTGTAGAATTGTAGGGCGTGGAAGAAGAGACAAAAGGGTAGTCAGAAAGAGGGATTTGATGGGTTTCCAGGATATGGGTAATGTCCATACCAAAAGGTAAACTGGTGGGATCTTCTGCACTCTCAATCATAAAGTTGATGACCCAGGAGGACAACTTGAGTTTGAGTTTGGTGATGAGACACTACACAAAGAAAGTGTCCCTTTGAGAGAAAGTTGAGAAAGAACCAGTTCTAGGGAGAAGAGTGGTTGCAACAATGTGTGCGAGAACCCTAGTTTCAAAGCTTATATCACTTGGCCCTAATTGATTTGGAAGGTTTTCCGAGGGATTTTTAGCAATGCACTATTTGGTCTGGTCAAAGGAAATTTCAAAATCCTCAGGCCACACTTTTTTAAAAAGAGTGGAGAAACTGGTGCAGCGGCAGAAAAAGATAGAATCGAATCGGGCGCAGTCAAGAACAATGCGTTTGCCAAGTACAAGAGTTTCAAGCTTATCAGGTTTACTGGAGTGAAGATTAGCATAAAACATACGAAATAAAGGCTCATACACTTTAGGCGGAGAAACAGAGAGATATTTCTCCCACCCTTGATGCACAAAAAGATCCTTTACCTTATAGTTTAGGGCCTCCATATCGTCCAGATCCACAATTCTGCCATGGGCTATGGGATTATCCTTGAGAGAGAGAAAAAATCCCTATTGGTGGTATCCCAAAAATTTAGGTCGGAATCAAAAGAAGCAGAAAAATCGAACTTTGATTTCTTAGGGGGGTGGAAGGGACAGGAAGATCCTCCATAGGACGCTTACCAGAGGCTTTTTCTCCTAAGAGTTGTGAATGTTTAGAGAATTCTCCTTGAGAAGAGGCAAAGCCCTCATAATGGTCGGACTCAAGATCGACATGCTCAGGAGGCGCTGAAGAGGGTTTTGACTTAGAGCTGGTGCTCTTTCTGGTGGAAGCTAGGGGGATTTTGGAGGTTTTAGCCATGGAAAAAGAAAGGATTTTGCACAATCTGAAGAGAGAGGATGAAGATGAGAGTGACCCGAACAGGCTTTACTTAATGTACAAAAGGATTTGACGGTTGAGTACAAAAAGGAAGGAGTGTCAGTTGAAACGATGTGATGATTGGCTTTCCATCTTCGACTACGAACTGATGTGAACTAAAGTAAAAAGAGAGGGAAGAAACTGAAGGCGTAACTAATGCACTGAAAATGAGTAATTATAACAATTTTTTGAAACAAAACAATTTGGTCCTAAAGGTTTTTTGAAAAACAAATTGTGCCAAGTAATTTTCTTAAAAGGCAAAATCTTTCTTCCAACAAAAGTTTAGTAAAAATATCTGCTAATTGAGCAGAAGTGCCAACAAAAGCTAATTCTATGTCACCCTTAAGAACATGATCTCTAATAAAATGATGCTTTGTGTCTATATGCTTTGCTCTAGAATGATGCACAGGATTTTCTGAAAGACAAATTGCACTTGAATTACCACAAAAGATTTGTATAGGTTTAAACGAAAGTTCATAGTCACCCAATTGATGAGATATCCATGGAAGTTGTGCACAACATTGACCAATAGCAATATACTCAGCTTCAGTAGTGGACAAGGCAACTAATGCTTGCTTTTTTACTATTCAAGGATATTAAGGCCTTTCCTAGTAATTGACAAGTGCCACTCGTGCTTTTCCTGTCTTCCTTATCACCTGCCAAATCTGCATCTAAGAAACCTTCTAATTTAAACGAGTTAGAGCGAGGATTCCATAATCCATGAGAAACTGTGCCAATAAGATATCGAATAATTTTCTTTATAGCAGTTAAATGTGACTCCTTGGGAGTCGACTGAAACATGGCACATTTACAAACACTGAACATTATATCTGGTCGACTTGTTGTCCGATACAGTAGTGATCCCATCATTCCTCTGTATTTGGTTTCATCAACTGGAGTACCTTGTTTATCCTTATCCAAATTTGTAGCTGGACTTATTGGGGCGCCAATTGATTTTGCATTGCTCATACCAAATTTCTGAATCAGCTTCTTTGTATATTTGGTTTGACAGATGAAAGTTCCTTCTTGTTGAATTTGAAGCCCAAGGAAAAAAGTGAGTTCACCCATCATGCTCATTTCAAGCTCGCTTTGCATAGGACTTGCAAATTCCTTGCACATAAGAGAGTTAGCACTACCAAAGATAAAGTCATCAACATAAATATGAATGATAAGATTACCTTATGATGATCATTTAATGAATAGAGTAGTATCGATTTTACCTCTAGTGAACCCATGATCAACAAAGAAAGTACTTAACCTATCATAGCAGGCACGTGGAGCTTGTTTCACTCCATACAATGCCTTGGTGAGCTTGTACACATGATATGGGAATTTTGAGTCTTCAAAACCTGGGAGTTGTTTTACAAAGACTTCTTCTTCGATGAATCCATTCAAAAAAGCACTTTTGACATCCGTTTGAAACAACCTAAATCCTTTAAATGATGCATAAGCTAGCAGGATTCGTATAGACTCCAGTCGAGCTACTGGGTCAAAGATTTCATCTTAGTCGACTCCTTCTTGTTGTGAGTAACCTTGAGTGACTAATCTAGCTTTGTTCCTTATGACTTGTCCCTCTTCATTCAATTTATTTCTAAATAGCCATTTTGTCCCGATGACAGATGCATTATCAGGTCTGGGCATTAACTTTCATACTTGATTCTTGCTGAATTGATCTAGTTCCTCTTACATGGCTTTTATCCAGCTCGAATCTTTTAATGCTTCCTCTACCTTTTTTGGTTCTATTTGAGAAATCAGAGCAAAAGTTGCTTTCCTTTTTTATGGCAGCCCTGGTTTTCATTCCTTCGTTCGAATCTCCTATAATATATTTTTGTGGATATTCAGGTTCACTTTTCCATTCATTTAGTCGGACAACACTTGTAGTCGATTCCGTCCATGGTTTAGGAGATTTGTTACTGACTTGATCAGTCGATTTAATCACATCTATGAGATTAGTTGACTCCTATGATTTTTCTTTATCTTGAGCTTCTTGGGTTTGATCTTCATCACCTGCATTAGTTCCTTTCTTGACCAAGGGATTATTTTCATCGAATCTAACATGGAGAGATTCTTTTACACATAAAGTACGCTTATTATAAACTCTAAATGATCTTCTATTTAATCAATAACCGAGAAAAATACCTTCGTCACTTCTTGGATCGAATTTTCCAAGATTGTCCTTACCATTGTTATGAATGAAGCACTTACTTCCAAATGGATGAAAATAACTGATATTCGGACGTTTACCTTTCCAGTGTTCATAGGGAGTCTTCTTCAGAATAGGCCTTATGAGACTTATGCTGAGGAGATTGTAGTTTAATCCATCGACAAGATACACTTCAGCAGTGTCACAGTTGTTGTTAAATTGAATAGTTCCAGTGCCAACTATTTTGCCTCTTGAATCATATCCAAATTTGATACTTCCTCCATCAATCTTTGTAACCTCTTTAAAAAGATTTTTGTCACTAGTCATGTGACTGGAATACGCACTATCTAGATACTATTTTCCTTTGCGGCTTACTCTGTGGTGTTCCTGCAAAACATAATTATCACTTTCTTTTAGGTACCCAAGCCTGCTTGGGTCTTGGTGAGTTAGTGTTACTAGGTTCAGAATTTTTTGGTTTCCAAACCCATCCAAACATACGAATTTTACGAAAGTGACAACTAGAGTATTTATGCCCACTTTTATTACAGTAATGACATTTAGCCTCAGACCTGTTTTCTGTTCTTCCAGAAGTGTTGGAATTTGCTATCATGAGATTAACTAATTCCGTTCTAGTTGACTTGTAAGTTGACTGCTCTGACCGACTGGTCGATTTAGTTCTGATTGGTTCTTTTCTAGTTGACTTGTAATTCATCTGGTTTGACCTAACAGAACTTTGACTGGTGGATTTGCGCAAGCTGTTAAGCTGTATTTGCAATTCCTAAAACTACTCTTGAAGTACATCTTTTTCAATTTCACATACTTCATGTTTGAGTTTATAGTCTTTGATTTCCCTAGTGAGTCTCTTAAGCTCATTCATCATCTTTTAAGACTCTTTTAAGGTGGAATCAAGAATGTCCTGCAATTCATTACATCTTTCACAATCATAAGATCTTACCTCGGTAATTTCTCATCTTGCCATAAAATAATTTTCATTGTCTGAATCATCTTCATCTGCCAGCATCCTGAAGTTTTGTTGATCTCATTTTCTAGAATTGTCATGAAGCATAGATTTGCTATTTCTTCATAATTTGAGTCATCCCCATCACTCCAGCTGCCAAATGATTTGTTCTTGTTGAATCCTCTAGAGATCTTCCTTTTTAGTTCTGGACATTCTGCTTGGATGTGTCAAAATTTTCCACATTCATAGCATTTTCCGCCGTTCTTGTCTTGCTCATTGTATTGCCTAGATCTTCTTGATAGAAATCTTCCTTTCTTAGTATTTCTGTATCTTCTCATTAGTCCATCCATGTTTCTAGACATCATAGAAATTTCTTCTTGTAGAGCTTCAGGATCATCAATTTCATTTTCAGTCGACTCAACAGTGGTTTTGAATGCAACAATTTTCTTTTTCTCCTCTTATTTTGTCTTGTTCAGGTGAGTTCTTTCAAAGGCAATGAGCTCTCCTCATAGTTCATAATAAGATACCTTGTTAAGATATTGAGATTCCAAGGTGACAACTTTAGTCTGCCAAGTGGTTGGTAGACTTCTGAGAATTTTCCTAACCTGGTCGCCATTAGTGTATTGTTTGCCAAATGCTTTCAAGTCACTGATTATCTTACTGAATCTGGCAAACATTTCTTCGATGGATTCTATTTACTTCATTGAGAACAATTCATAGTCGTTAACCAGCATATTGATATGAGTTTCTTTTTCTTTGTTGGTACCTTCATAGGTAACCTCAAGTTTGTCCCACATCTCTTTGGCTATATCACAACTAGATATTTTTCTCATATTCTTCACCACTTATTGCATTGTGAAGCAGATTTCTTGCCTTGTGATTTATTTGAATGGCTTCCAGTTGTTCCTTTATGTATGAGTCTATATCGCCAGGATCAGCGAGTGGTGGAGTGCTGGCAGGAAGTGGGTAGTTCGCCTTCTTGATAACTCTCTATACCTTGACATCGTATGCCTTAGTGAAGATTTCCGTTCTAATTTTCCAGTGGGAGAAGTGTTGTCCATTGAAGTAAGTTGGCCTTACTTATGAGGCTCCTTCCTAAAACAGAGCTCCTATGATAACCTTATTTGCCATGATCTTTTTCTCACAAGTTGTTAAGTAGAAAACAAATGTGTGAGCCTTGCTCTGATACCAATTGAAAGTACAAGAGGGGGATGAATTGTCTCTAATTGAAATTAATCGATATTAAGTTGACATAAAACTTTAGTAGTCGACTAAAAATGGAAATCGTGCAGAGATAACAGTTAGAGATAATATGCAGAAAGTAAATGCAGGAATTAAAGACACTAAGAATTTTATACTGGTTGGATTTAATGTGAATCATAATCCAGTCCCCTTGGGTTGCAAGGGATTTCTCTTCAAGAAAATGAACTTTCTCTCGAGTACATTTGTGAGGTATATCGCTCAGATTTTCTTGCACTCGTTTGATACAATGCCTCACCAGTTGTATGCCCTCTTTCTATCTCTGACTTATTACACAACAGATCTAAGTAGACTATTATGCTTGTTTATAGTAGAAAGAAGAGAGTTATTTTGGTGCGTTCAAAGTATATTGGGTATGATGTTTCTCAGTGTATTTATACAAAGATAAGTGGTGGAGGATTGTAAACCCAAGGGTTTTGATACTTGGAAAGAATAGATTCTTTCCAATAATAAAGAATTATCCATTACTCCTTGAGATTTCTTCCTTCGCCAGACAATGGAATCAGCAAGATTTCTACTTGATTGTTGGACCTTCCAAACTCGACTGCTAGCCGGATCTTCTCCTTGATCGTTGGACCTTCCAAGCTCGATCACTGACTGGATCTTCTGGCTTTTATTATTCTCCGTAATTTTTCCAATCACGGATCAGTTCAAATCTTCACTTTGTTATGGCAAATTTGATATCCCAACTTTCACGGAGCTAATCCTGATTTATTGATATAGCTTCCCTTGTATACCGTGCTTCCTATAGGTGGTTCCTTTGTGGGAATCATCCTTCTTTGTTTGACACAACCATTTCACTCGTTCTTCTTTACTTCTTTGAACTCCTGCACATGTATATTAAGTATATCATTAAAATATGATCTAACAACTACCTGAGTTCGAGAAAATTCTCACTCGGGGACTATCAAAGAAGCCTAAAAAGACTAGCTTTATTTCAAAAATGGAGACCCAACTCTTACTCAACTCGGACTCAGAAGTCCCGGTGACCTAAGTTCGCATCAGATCAATCCAAGCTTAGTTCGAGAGATAACAAAGGACTTTAAGAAGCAACATATCAATGAATTAAAAACCTAAGAGTTTATTATGTTCTGAATCCAATTCCAGGGCTAGTCGTTAGAGCAATACACTTGGATTCAACACAAATCAAAGGCAAAATGAAGGAATTCTTATATTTATAAAAGATGTATTTACAAGGCTCATGCCTAGAGCTATTACAGCCTAATCTACCACAAGGGTCACTTTCTCAGATGGGGCTTCCTCAGAAGTTGTGTCTTCAACGGCTTGGCCTTCGACCCCCGGAACATCAACGGCCTCCTCCCCCTCATGGACTTCACCTACATCTTCATCATCCTCTGAGCCACTAGCTGAACCACTAGCTGAACCATCGTCCAAAAAAAGAAGATCTGTTGATTCTTCCTATAAGGCCTTCACCATCTTGATCTCAGCAGACAAATCGATGCCCCCTGCATGCACATCTTTGAGAGTTTGTCTCCGAGATCTTAGCCGGGCACGCTATAGGGCTTAGGTCAGTTCAAATTCGGCATCTTCAGAGACCTTCCTGGCCTGAGCATTTGCAGCAGCGACATCTTCTTAGTATGATGACATGAGCGCATCGGCTTCGAACTTGGCTACGGATAGCGCGACAATCGATTCAGCATGGAGATCCTTATAGTTACTATTATCCGCTCTCAGATCCTGAAGATAATTCTCAACAGAGGTCAACTTCCCCTGGAGGGTATCTCTTTCGGAGGCTATCACATCCACACACTACTTGAATATGAGAATATTAATATCCTGGGATCTGAGCCCCTCCCTCATTAGGACATCTTTCTTCTCAAGCTGCAAAAATAAACCCAAAGTTGTTAAATGATAAAGTAGAACAAGCATGGAAATAAAAACATGCGAAGATTGTATTACCTGCTCAGCAAGATCAGTCTTCTCTTGAGACACCGTCTCAAAACGAGCCCCAAAGGTCATTAAGTTCCTCTTTTTTTGGTAACAAGAGCTCTAAGCTCACCGACCTCTGATAAGAGCCTCCCACACTCTTCCTCATTGCGGGTTGACTCAGCTTCGGACTTAGCTAAGGCCCGATTGTAAAGCGCTATATACTGAAAGAATGGAAAAACAAAAATCAAGAAAATGGGGATCGAAGCTTAGAGAAGAGTCGATAGAAGGTTACCTGTTCACGTAGATTCTCAGCTTCCTAAGAAAATCGAGGCGTTAAGCTCGGGGTTTTCTTCGACCCTAGTGAAGAATCCTTCCAATACGTCATCCCTCCCGAGGAACGACCCCGCATCACAAGTCTCTCTATTATGGGCATCCCTTATCTCCCTCGGAAAGGATGCCGGACCCGACGGAGAATCAACCGCATCAATAACCCCGACTGGATCGATCGGGGCTTTTTCTTGCCTTCAAGGAGCCTTAGAACTGGGGCCCCCTAACTTATTTACCGAACGCCGCTTGGCTCGGGAAATGTTTTGACCGTCGATCAGTTGAGGGACATCACGTGACCCACCCTCGAGAGCCGCTTCGCCCCAAGGTGGGATAACATTAGAAATTTTTGATTTAGAAGCCTTCGGCTCGACAGCCATCGACTCAGCAAAATTCAAAGCAGACGCGCTTCCTTTTCCTCTGGGTGCTAGCGGGGAGTCGTCTTTCTCTTCGCCCCCAGCTTGGGAACTCTATGTTTCCACCAAAGTTAAGTCCGTTGAATCGACCTTAGGCTTTTGAGCTTTAGCCTTATTCGATTTCGGGGACCTAGTCGAAGATTTTTTTTTCTTCTTCTCCTTGGTAAGTTTTGGGGCATTTGCCTCCCGGAGGGGGACTTCCCTTATCAAAGAGGCCTCCCCCAGGCTTGCACAAAAACAAAAAGTATATGCAAAAATGAGAATACAGTCAAGGGATATCTCCTATAAAGATCTCAAACACGATAGAAGAAAAACCTCACCATGATTTTTAGCTTCCCATCGAGCCTTGTCCAGATTGCGCCACACGCCCTTAGCATACGGGCAATTCGAATCAAGTTGGAGAACCCAGGCTGAGAGATCCTTAACCATGCCAGGTTACCACTTAACCATGTCAGGGTACCACTTAACCGGACCTAGGGTTTTAGCTAGACTCAGAGGCAATCTTTGGTCATATAGTATTGAGTAATGGGATCAAGGTGGATCCGAAGAAGGTGGAAGCAGTGCAAAATTGGCCCAGATCATCATTAGCTACGGAGATTTGCAGTTTTCTGGGTTTGGCGGTGTATTACCGTCAATTTATAGAGAGTTTCTCACCTATTGCATCACATATGACGAGGCTGACCTAGAAGAGTGATCCATTCAGGTGGACAAAGGAGTGCGAGGAGAGATTTCATAAGCTTAAGACAGCTTTGACTACGACCCCAGTATTGGTATTGCATTTAGGTTTAGGGTCTTATACTGTATATTATGATGCATCGCGGATGGATATCAGCGCGGTGTTGATGCAGTACGATAGGGCGATTGCCTACGCATCTAGACAGCTGAAAGTGCATGAAAAGAACTATCTTGTCCAATACTTTGAGCTAGCAGCTATTTTTCATGACTTAAAGATATGGAGACACTATTTGTACGGTGTCCCTTGTGAGTTCTATAACGATCAGCGGAGTTTACAACATCGGTTCAAGCAGAAGGATCTTAACTTGTGTCTGTAGAGGTGGTTGGAGTTGCTTAAGGACTATGATCTTACCATTTTCTACCATCCCGCCAAGGCGAATGTGGTGGCCGATGCCTTGAGTCGTCGGGCAGATAGTTTGGGGAGCTTAGCATATCTACTAGCAACAGAGAGACCATTGGCATTGGATGTTCAGGCCTTGGACAACCAGTTTTGTTAGATTAGATATTTCTGAGCTGAGTTGAGTATTGGATTGTGTGGTCTCTCAGTCTTCTATTTATGATCGTATCAGGGAGCGTCTGTATGATGACCCCCATCTTCTTGTCCTTAAGGACAGAGTCCAGTACAAAGATGCTATATAGGTCACTATTGGGGATGATGGTGCATTGAGGATGCAGGGCTGGCTATGTGTGCCCAATATGGATGGTTTGCATGAGTTAATTGTCCATGAGGCTCCCAATTTGAGATACTCTATTCATCCGGGTGCCGCGAAGATTTATCAAGACTTGAGGCAACATTATTGGTGGAGGAGAATGAAGAAGGACATAGTAGAGTATGTAGCTTGGTGTCTAAATTGCCAGTAGGTGAAGTATGATCATCAAAGACTAGGTAGATTGCTTCAGAAGTTAGAGATTCCATAGTGGAAATGGGAGTGGATCACTATGGATTTTGTTTTTAGACGCCCACGGACTCAGAAGAAGTTTGATGCAGTTTGGGTGATTGTGGATAGGTTGACCAAGTCAGATCATTTCATTTATGTGATGACTATTAATTCTTCCGAGCAGCTGGAACAAGTTTATATCTACGAGATTGGCAGGCTTCATGGCGTACCGGTATCTAACATCTCTGATCGAGGTATGCAGTTCACATTGCAGTTTTAGAGGGCCGTACAACATAAGTTAGGTAGTCAAGTGGAGTTGAGCACAGACTTGGTTCGGATGGTGTCGTATGAGGCTCTATATGGTAGGCAGTATCGGTCTCCAGTGGAATGGTCGAGCCGGGCGAGGCAAGATTATTATGTATAGACTTGGTTCAGGATGCTTTGGAGAAGGTTAAGGTGATCCAGGATAGACTTTGCACAACCCACTCCAGATAGAAGAGTTATGCAGACAGGAAGGTTAGCGATGTTGCATTCATGGCTGGAGAGCGGGTCTTGCTCCGGTTTTTGCCTATGAAGGGCGTTATGAGGTTCAGAAAAAGGGGCAAGTTGAGCCCAAGATTGGTCCCTTAGAGATGTTGCGGCATGTTGGGAGGTTGCTTATGAGCTAGCCTTACCTCCCAACCTAGTAGGAGTTATTTCGGTACTTCATGTTTCCATGCTCCAAAAGTATCGCTCTCATGTGTTGGATTTTAGCTCATTCCAGTTGGACTAGGATCTATCCTATATTGAGGAGCCAGTGACTATAGTGGACAGGCAGGTTCGAAAGCTGAGGTCAAAGAAAATTGGTTTCGTGATGGTTCAGTGGAGGAGTCAGCCAATGGAGGAGGCGACTTGTGAGACCGAACATGATATGCGCAGCCGTTATCATCATTTTTCACCACTTAATGTATGTCTATATACTCGTTCGAGGACGAACGATTTTATTAAGAAGGGGAGGATATAATGACTCGGCCGGTCATTTTGAGAGTTATAGCCCCGATCCCTTATCTACTTCTTTCCCCGTATGTGTTTCTGCTTATGTGACTTGTCGGGAGGTTTTATTTTTGGTTTCGGAGTGTTTTGGGACACTTAGTCCTTAAAACGGAAGCTTAAGTCTTAGGAATTTGGCTGTAGTTGGAACTATGTGAAGACGAATCCGGAATGGAGTTTTGTAGATTTGGTTAGCTCCTTTGGGTGATTTTGGACTTAGGGGCATGTCCTGATTATGTTTTGGACGTCTGCAGCTTATTTAGGCTCGAAATGGTGAAACTCAAATATTTTGAGATTTTTATCGGTAGAAGACTTTTTGATATTGGGGTGGGATTCCAATTCCGAAAGATGGAGTAGGACCCATAAGGTCGAATATGACTTTTGTGCAAAATTTGAGGTCAATCAGACGTTGTTTGATGGGTTTTAGCATCAAATGTAGAAATTTGAAGTGTCAAGTTCATTAAGTTTGAATCTGAAGGTGGTTCGTGATTTTTGTATTGTTTAATGTGATTTGAGGGCTCGAATAAGTTTGTATGGTATTTTACGACTTGTTGGTATGTTTGGTTGAAGTCCCGGGGGCCTCGAATTGATTTCGGATGCTTAACGGATTGAAAAATTGGACTTGTGTTATTACTAAAGTCTTCAGGCATCTGGTATTTTTGCACCTACGGTGGGGAAACCGCAGATACAGGGTTGCACATGCATGAGTTCAGGCGTAGAAGAAAAAATGGGATGAGTTGCCAGGGGTGGCAGGTGCGAGGGAAATGCTGCATCTGGGATGCCCGCAGATGCTCAAGAGGAACTGCAGTAGCAGTGGAAGACCATAGAACCGGACCACTGTCCGCAGGTGCGCACACGCATGTGCGACCACCTATATGTACGGACCCAGGGGATTTAACTTAAGTTCGCACCTGTGATGGAATTTCCGCAGGTGCAACATCACATGTGCGATTATAGGCCCAGATATGCGAAAACGCTGGGCAGAAAAAGTGGCAAGTAGAGTGTTTTATCCAATTTTAAATTTTGGGACTTTGAGAGCTCATATTGGGCGATTATTTGAGGTATTTTCAAAGAAAGATTTTGGGTAACGATTCTAAACTCCTTTATGGTTATATTCCACTAATCTATGGTTTATTTCATCCTTCAATTTCGGATTAGTGTTAAAAATTTGGGGAAGATGTGAAGAAGTTCTTCAACTAAGATTTTGGGTTTTGATTGAGATTTTGACATCGGATTTGGATAATTTTGGTACGAGTTAACTCGTGAGTGACTAAGTGTTCATACTTTGTGACTTATACCCGATTCCGAGACGTGATCCCGGGGAGATGTTTTAGGGCGATTTTCTAATTTCATGTTTTAGCTTTCATTTCATTAACTATATAAGATTATTATAGTTATATTTATGATATGTGTACTATACTTCATGATATGTGGCGTCGAACTTGGCTATGGATAGCGCGACAATCGATATGTGTACTACGACTTTTGTAATCGAAATCTGACCCCGATATCGAAATGTCCACTTTTAGTCAAATTTTCCAAAAATCTTCAAATTTCCAACTTTCACCAAATGACCCCAAAATGACCTACGTGCCTCCAAATCTATATCCGGACGCGCTCCCAATACCTGAATCACCATACATAGCTATTCCGAGACTCTGAATCCAAACGGGCATCGATAAAATTGAAATGCACTTCAATCCAAATTTATGAAATTTTTCCAAAATGCTAACTTTCCCCAACAGGCGCCGAAACGCTCCTAGGTCATCCAAAACTCGATCCGGACATACGCCCAAGTCTAAAATCATCATACAAACCTATTGGAACTTTCAACTCCTTATTCTAAGGTCGTCTACTCAAAAAACACACCTTAGTAAATTCCTCTAACTCATAGCTTCCTAAATGAGAGTTTTCCTTCCAATTCAACTCTGAACTTTTCTAAATTCGGTTCAGACCACGTGCATAAGTCATAATACCTGAAGTTAATTACTCATGACCTCAAACCGCCAAACAACATGCTAGAGCTCAAAACGATCGGTCGGGTCGTTACATTCTCTCCCACTTAAATATACGTTTGACCGGTCGGGTCGGGTCGTTAAGAACTGCTCCGGTGTTGTCCGAAATAACTGTTTAAACCCTTGGGCACCTACCCGTGCTACCACAACCCAATTCAGCTCCTTAGCTCGAGCCATTCTGAAGAATTATCCCTCTTACCTAGTCAAAAGCCTTTGAGCCAAATTCCAACATCTGAAATTCTCTACCAGACTTGTTCTAACATACGAACACTGTATTAGTCACTAAACACCGTATCAAAACATGATTGTATTCCCTTACTAAGTTCATACCATGCAGTTTGTAACTCACATGACAATAATAACATCCTTTCTCAATGATAGTCGAAATCCTACGAATCTAATGCCCACAACAGACCTCATGAAGCATATAAGTCTTGTTTCAATTCTCGCAACACTGCCATAATAGAAGGGATGTGCAGAAACACAAAATCCACCTGCCGAATCACATGTCATAGAGTCTCAATATTTACTGGATATCAATATTTACTCTCTAGTGTGCCTCATATGAATGTGGTCGCACAGATCCCAGATCCAATAATTATGTCTTAGCTAGTATGGGCTGCTCAGGTAATAAGCCACCTCAGGCACTACAAAAAGTCCCATATGATGCAACAAAGGGCAAACAAGCCATAACCTCGAATGCGATACATAAGGAGAACTGATCTCTTGAAGGAACTTCTCAACCCACGCAGCTTATTTAATAAGCGAAAAGATGTTATGAATCTTCCTCAAAAAATGAGAAGCAAAACACGCAATAATGAATATATGGGAAACTGTACCCAATATCACACTGTTGCGGCGTGCAACACGATCCATACATGATACCGTTGCGGTATGCAACCCGATCCAACCATTATACCCGTGGCAGGGTGCGACCCTATGCAAATAACATACCTGTGGCGGGGTGCTACCCAATTCGCACATAATAATATGTAAGGAAATACTTACCAAGCTAGAACACTCATATCTGCAAAATACCCGCATGTATACCATAAGCACACAAAGTGTATAATACTATCCATGGGAGATAGATAGCGCCATACACCACAAAAACTCAAGCACGACTAAGGGGCAATAAATGACATGTATCTCTAGAGCCATCCTGCTCATATAACACCCCAAGCTAAAAGAGATCACAACACATGTGTGAATAGTCAAACTGCCTCACAACCCACATGGCACAATAGAGATTACACAGAATAGCTGACGACAGAAATAACATCCTAGGCCCGAAGGCTCCTCCGTAAACAACTATATGCCGAAATGAACACATTCGGCCTAATATAGAGCCCACATTCACGTTTAGATACATCCACGGACCTCAAGCCAATTCTGGTTGTACTACTTATCCTTTCAAGGATCCACAGTAACCCTTTTTCACATGACACACAAGAACATCCATCAAAATCAGAACAAATTCCTATAGTCCTCTACAAAATGAACCGGGAGCCCTTCAGGCATAATTTCTCAAATTAGCGATAGTACCAATATTACCATCCTCGGTTTCGATCTTCAATTGATCAAGTGATTGCATGTCCCTATTATACAATCTTCCTGTGGGAGACGCTCCCCCGACCTTCCGCACCAGGTAACAAGTTTGCATATCCATACCACTGGCCACACTAATGTTGTAAAGCAAATCAAGAGTCCACAATCAGTACGCAAAACCTCTTACATAGGACACCGATCTCAGGTGATGCTGAAAACAATACCAGCTTACTTTAAACATCTGAATCCTTTTCTTCTCAACCGATCTCGTGACATTCTTGTCAACACCAAACCGCGACATTGATCCTTGCTCCAAATTTCCATGTCGCGTACTGCACTTAACATACCAATACGTGAGAGTATAAGAATTTAATCATAACTCCTGATCCACTAGTAGAATAAACACTCCATCATATAGTAATCTTTCACTCAACTCTGTTTCAAGAGAACCAATACAATATGCGACTGAATTCCATAACAGCAAAACATACAATCCTCAAGTAGGGGTCTAAGCCACCATAACTCTTCCGGGATTCACCTACACTTATCATACCATTATAATTGAATACCTCAAAATAAATAAAGTTACAGTGGCTGCCAAGCCTTGCACGTACCGCCACCAATAACCTGCATAACGTAACACACTAAAGGAATTGATCATTGCCACCATGTCGATTCAACCATTGCTAATCAAACCTACCTCTTCTAATTTACTCTGGACTTTCCTTGGAAATAATAATGGCTCCATTCAAAATATAACGAACTCAATCCAAACTCATCCTAAGTGACCCCATTTCACAAGACCACATTTTCTCAAAACTCGCAAATTATCCTATACCTTCATCGTGCGCATATTTACGTCTAAAACTGCTACCCCCATTTTGATAATTTCTCCATGAATCTGAAGTTATTTTCTACCATTCCTCCAGTGCTACACCTCATACCGAATATAACATAGAATACTCCAACCCCTTTTTTCACAATCCGATGCAAGAGCTCGACACTTAACCATACTACGAACTCGAAATCCTTAGGCACCACATTTTAACTTTTGGATCCACCAGAACCATTGTTGAGAGTCGCCTACTCTGGCTTGGTCCCAAGTATAATCAACTTCAAGGCTCCGCTAATACATGAACACCTTCTCAAAGAAGAACCCAACTGAATCACTTTTGTTGTACATCGTATCTATACGAAACGTAACTCTGAGTCTTCCCAAAGCCTGATCATGAATTGATAAGACCAAATATAAGACACATCCCACAATTCCTTCGCTCATATTACCACTAATGTTTTTCCTTCTTTACTCGTAATAACCCACCAATATGCCTTAACCAGAAACCTTGCAAGTAAATAACTATGCAATCCAATCGTAGACGGTGGGACTCTCCCACTTAGCTAGAATCTACTACTTCATAACTCTAGAACCCATAAAGATCCCTTATCCCCCATTGACATGATCTTGCACAATCGACCCGCCAAATTCCTCGAAATCTTCGTGTTAACCATTTCATGAACACTCTGAATCACTAGTCACATTCACTCGTTTGACCTATTACTGGATAGCCAGTAGAGTTCTTCGCATAAGCTTTGTCAACACCATGCAACCGTGAGCCTGCTCACAGGAGAGAAGCCACCTGTGGAACTTCCATGCTGACATCTTCCAACAGCGTTGCACTGAGTACCATTACTGTGAAATCCTTAAACCATCCTAAGCCTGTGCTCATTCACTAGCTGTAGAAGTCCGTTTACTCCTCATGGACATCGACTTTCATGACCCAAAATTTATGAAAGTTCGTGATGGCGCCGGACACCGCTGTCAGGCAAGCCAACAATAAGTAATTAATTTGGTTCTCCTTTTAGTATTTTAAAGTCATAGTTTTCCTTCAATTGGATAGTAGAAGATTGAAATTTTAGAGTAAATAATAATATTTTCAAAAAACTCAATACTGAATAATCCATAATCATCACAGAACATGGTGTCACATGTGCATGAGCATCAACTAGGAAAAATAAAATAAATACATCATCTATCTGGAATACAACTATGGACAGAAGAGAAAAATATACATACTCTAAAGAAGACTCTGATGGCTGTGTATCATACCATAACATGTAGCTCACCTAAGTCCTCGCATCAACCACGTTGTTGCGCCCACATGGCCACTAGACATACATGTGCTTGTACAACGAAATGTACAACAAGCGTAGTATGAGTACAAAAATGATGCATACCTAGTAAGTATCCCGTCTAACCTCGAAGAAGTAGTGACGAGGGGTCGTCTCTGACATTTACTATGGGCAATAAATAAAATGCCAATGATATGATTTAAACATGAGTCATATAAAACGGTTTTAAGCTTATTATTTCGAAGTAAGTAAATAATTCTTTTATAATTAAGAAATATCAAAATGTATTTCTCATCATTTAACAATTTATCTCAGGCCAATGAGGAAATATCATTTGTTATAAATTCCAAAGCAATCAATTCCATCATGCGCAAATCATGTCGATATCGTATGGCCCGATCCAACAAATAAATATAAATTGTGCACTGCCGAGGGTCGAACAACGCAAATCATATATGCATCAACTTAATCTGCCGAGGTAAACTGTCCGCTCCAATGAGAGTAATGGAAATTTAACCTGCTCGCGCAATATAATTGCAACATGGTTACACAGAGAATTCCTTAAATAATTATTATTATAATATTATTTAATTCTTTTCAACATATGAAATCCTAATGAGAACTTTCAAGTCCCAAAATCCTCAATTTCAACTCTTTTGAAGGAATTTAATAAGCACAATTGATCTAAAGTCATTTCAAGGCAAGTAAAATAACAAGATCAAATAACGGTATCAGCAAATCATGGTGTAAACCTAGAACTACCCAGACATAGGAATAATTAGTAACTATGTACGGACTCTCACCACCTCGTGCATATGTAGCCCCCACAAATAGAAGCATGTAATAATTTCGTTAAACTATAGGGTTAATTCCCTCTTACAAGGTTAGAAAGGAGACTTACCTTGCACCGAAGTTACATAACCGGCTCCCAAGCTCTTCCAACGACTCAAACTGATTCCCAACGCTCCAAACTAGTCAATAGTTGTACAAACCCATAAATATATACTCAAATACTCATTATAAACCTATTTACAACAATTCTCAACTCTGCTTGAAAAGTCGATAAAATCAGCCTCGGGTCGTCGTGCCCAGATTCCAAAAGTTTTCGAAGATAAACTTTACCCATAACCCCACGAACTAAAATACATAATTTATTCTCAATCCGTGCCGATATTCGTGGTCAAAATCCAAAAATACCGATTTCTAGGACGCGCTCCTAATACCAAAATCACAATACGGAACTATTACTAGACTCGAAATTCCAAAGGACCTCAATAACATTGAAATGCACTTCAACCCAACTTTATTAAATTCTTCCAAAAATGCTAACTTCCACGATAGGTGCAGAAACTCTCCCGGGTTATCCAAAACCCAATCCGGACATATGCACAAGTTCGAAATCATCATGCGAACATGCTAGGACCTTTAAATCAAAAGGTCGTTTACTCAAGAATCATACCTTAGTCAATTCTTCCAACTTAAAGCTTTGAAAATGAGAACTTTCTTTCCAATTCAACTTTGAACTTCCTGAATTTGAATTCTAACCACACGTACATGTCACAATATCGGAAATAAAGATTCTCATGGCCTCAAACCGCCGAACAACATGTTAGAGCTCAAAATGACCGGTCGGATTGTTAAATTCTCTCCCCACTTAAACATATGTTCATCATCGAACGTGCTAAGAACTGCTCTGGAGTTGTCTAAAATCACTATTTAACACCCTGTGCACCTACCTCTGCTACCACAACTCAGTTGAGCACATTTGATAGAGCAAATTTGAAGATTCCCCTTTTTGTTTAGTCAAATTAGCCTTAGAACAAAATTCCGACATCCGAAATTTTTTGGCAGGACTGTTTCCATCATACAAACACCGTATCAACCACTACACGATGCACCAATAACATCCGCTGACAACAATAGCCAAAATCTCACAAATCCGATCCTCGCAACACACCTCATGACTCATATAAGTCTTGTTCCAACTCTTGCAATACTGCCACGAAGGAAGAGATATGTAGGAATTCATAACCAACTGCCGAGTCAACAAAACATTGAGTTCCTGCTCTTGACAAGAACCATCACCTCATTTTAGACCAAATATCGATAGTTACTCTTTAATGTGCCCTATATAAATTTGATCGCACTAATCCCAGGTTCGATAATCTCATCTCACCCAGTACAAAATGCTGGGGAAATAAGCCACCCCAGACATTGCCCAAAAATCTCATATGATGCCACAATGCCAACAAACTACAAACTCGAATGTGATACATAAAGAAACAAACTCTGGAAAGAACTGTTCAACCCACATAACTAATTGATACAACCGAAAAGGTGTTATAAACATTCCTCAAAAAACGAGTAGCAAAACACATAATAATAAATATAGGAAATTGTTACATAACATCATAATGTTGTGGCGTGCAACCCGATTCACACATAATATTGTTGCAGTGTGCAACCGGATCTAAGCAAGACACCCGTGGCGGTGTTCCACCGGATCCAGACAAGGTACCTGTGGCGGCATGCCATCCGATCCACCCAAGATGATCTATAAAGGAAATCCTTACCGATCTAAATGCTTATACTTGTGAAATACCTAAATATCAACCACAAGAACGCGAAGTGCATAATGAAATTCCTAAGGAGGCAGATAGTGCCATACGCTACAAAACTCAAGCACGACTAAGGTACGATATATGATCTGTTTCTCGAGAGCCTTCCTGCTCATATAACACAATAACTATGCGAAACCTCAACACATATGCAATTAACCAAGCCGTTGCAAAAACCACACGGCATAATATAGTATTACATGAAATAGCAGACGGCGAAATAACATCCAACGTCCGAATACTCCTCCATAAGGAGCGCTATGCTGAAACGAACACATCCAACCTGATATAGAGCCAACATTGAAACTTTGATCAATCCACGGATCTCAAGCTGATCCCGATAGTACCGTATTGATCTATTAACATTTCAGAGGTCTACAATAACACTTTTTCCGTGACAGACAAAAACAGCCGTCAAATCAGGAACAAGCTTCCACAGTCCACCACCAAATAAATCGAGCACACTTCCAGCACAAATCCTCACATTAACGATAGTACCACAATCTTCATACTTGGTTTCAATCTTCAATCAATTAAGTGGCTACCTGTCACATGTACCCCGACCCTCCGCACCAGGTAACAAGTCTGCACACCCATACCACCGGCCATACTAATGTTGTAAAGTGAATGAAGGATCCGCAAGTTATTACACCAAGCCTCTTACACAGGACACCGATCTCAGGTGACACTAAAGCCAATTCCAGCTTACTCTAGCCATCTGAATCCGTTTTCCTTCTCATCTGAGCTGGTGACATTCTTGTCAACACCAAATAGCAACCTTGATCCTCAACTTCCAAATCACATACTACTCCCTACACTTAATCATGCTAATACGAGAGTACAAGAATTTCATCATATCTCCTGAACCACTAATAAGGTAAATACTTCAGCATGTAGAAACATTTTACTTAGCACATTTCAAGAGAACCATTGCAACACGTGATTGAATTCTAATAACCGCAAAAAATAGCAACCTCAAATAGTGGTCTAAGCCACCATAAATCTCCCAGGATCCATCTACACATAATAGGCCATACTACTCGAATGCCTCCAAATAAAATCAATTATGGAGACCGTCAAGCCTTGCACGCACCGCCAAAAATCACATGCTTGGTTTAACACGTTGAAGGAACTGATCATTTCCTCCATCATGCCAATTCAGCCATTATTAACTGATCCGACTTCTTCTAATTTAACTTAGACTTGCTTTAGGAATAATGATAGCTTTATTAACCGCATAACAAACTCAATACGTACTCATCGTGAGTGACCCCATTTCACGTTACCACATTGTGTCCAAAACCCACGAACCATCACATACCCTCCTTGTGCGCATATTTGCATCTTCAACCGGTACACCCATTCTGACAATTTCTCTATGCATCTGAAGTCATTTTCTCCCATTCCTCTTATGCTACACCGCGGACTAAAGTTAACTCAGGACAATCCAAGCTCCTTTTCATAATCCGCTACAAAAGCTCGATACTTAACCACACTACAGACTTTAAATCATTAGGCACAACATTTTTAACTTTTGAATCCGCTAGGACTGTTATTAAGAGTCACCTACTCTGACTTGGTCCCAAAGCCTTAACATAAATCGATAAGGCCAATTATAGCACACATTCCTCAAATCGTTTGCTAAAATTACCACTGATGTTCTCTTTACTTAGTCATAATAGCCCATCAATATGCCGATAACTCAAAACCTCACAAGTTGACAACCAAGTAATCCAATCGTAGACGGTGGGGAAATCCCACATAGCTTGAATCTACCATCACATAACTCTGTAACCCACAAAGATTCCTTACCCCCTATTGGCATAATCTTTCACAATCGCCCCTCGAATGCCTCAAAATCTTTCTGTTAAGCATTTTATGGACACTGTAAATCACAAGACACATTTTCATATTCGACCTCGTATTGGATAACTAGTAGAATTCTTTGAAAAAAGCTTCGTTAACACCATGCAAAACTATCTACCTCACATGAGGTAACCCACGTGTAGAGATTACAAGCTGACACCTAACCAAGATGTTGCACTGAGTACAATTACTTCGAAATCCATAAACCATCCTGAGCCCGTGCTCATTCACCACCTGTACAAGTTCGTTCACTCATCAGGGACATCAACTAAATGTGCGATGATACATTCCAACCCGATTCATATTGTATCCTTCTTCATAACAAACAACTCCAATTTGTCAATATCTAATCTCTCATTGTATAATATCAAATATTCCCACTTAAGTTTGTAGACCTAGTCGCTGTCCACAACGAATCCAAAAATCACTCAAAATTCTCCTCAAGACGCGTAGTCACCCTACCACATAACCCATATGCTACTCTGCCACTATCCCACTTTGGTCAAACTCACTCTTTTAAGAAACTACTTGACTCTTGTTTCTCACACTTGGCCTTCTAGAAGTTTAACCATCACAAGACACCTCCCACATATCCTTCCTCATCCTTCGCCGCGCGGTTGTTTCCTTGAATTAAGATCCATCCCTACAGCACTCGAACCATTAGGTTGTTATCAACTTTAAACCTCTCCAAAGATCATTTTCCTTGAGCCCTCAACACTCGGAACACCGATTCAATCCTGAACCACACACGCTGCGATCTCTGATAGTGGTTTCCTTGGAACTACTTCCCAATACCTTCCTGGAAGGTAAATTGGTGAAAACCATAACACCGGCGAACTTAACACTTTCAACCAGGACGACGACACCGCATCACAAATAAGAATTCAACCACGCTCGAAAATGCCAGGCCTCGTTACTCCATCAACCCGAATCTGAACATTCTTAGTCCGATTGCCTTTCCTCTGCCGAAAGTAAAACATTGAATCTTTGAATTATGCACTGAGTAATACATCCTTTCAAAGCATTCACTACCTTACACATAGACAAACATCCTTCCATTACATAAACACTATGTGATAGAAATGCATGAACTGTCATATCAATCAATGCCAAATCTCTAAACCTTAGGTAATACTGAGCTGAAATGACAGAATGACCTTCCACAAGGCAATGACAATAGCCCAAAGCAATTACGTAGGCAGAAACATCCTGTACCACATATGTAGTACCATTTAAATTCCTCGATTCCCAATTTATAACAAGCGCCTCACACCGCATAAAATTGAATAGTAAGGAAATGAAGGCATAAGACTCAAAGAAATCAAATCACACGATGAGAACTCAAGAAGGGAAGTGCTCCTAAAAGCCTTGTAGTCTCTCTACGATAAGTACAGATGTTTCCGTATTGATTTTCCAAGTCTCTATTAGACTCGCTCATGACTAGTGAGACCTAAGTGAACCTAGTGATCTGATACCATGTCTTCACGACCCAAAATCCATTAAAGGTCGCAATGGCATCGAACATAATTGTCAGGCAAGCGAACAATAAGTAATTAAAGTACTTCTCTTTTTAGTATTTTAAAATCATAGTTTTCCTTCAATTAAATAGTAAAAGATGGAAATTTCAGAGTAAATAGTAATATTTTCAATAATCTCAATATTGAATAACCCATAATCATCCCAGAACCCGGTGTCACAAGTGCTTGAGCATCAACTAGGAAAAATAAAATAAAATACATCATTTATCTGGAATACAACTTTGGGCAAGAGAGAAAAATACAAATACTCTGAAGGAGACTCTACTGGCTGTGGATCGTGACATAGGATGCAGCTCAACTAAGTCCCCGACTATGCCGCTGCGCTCACAAGGCCACCGAAGATACGCGTACCTAGTAAGTATCCGTCTAACCTCGAAGTAGTGACGAGGGGTTGACTCTGACACTTACTATGGGCTATAAATAAAATACCAATGATATGATTTAAACATGAGTCATATAAAATGGCTGTAAGCTAATTATTTTGAAGTAAGTAAATAATTCTTTTATAATTAAGAACTCTACAAATTTATTTCTCATCATTTAACAATTTATCTTAGGATAATGAGGCAATATCATTTGTTATAAATTGAAAAGCAGTAAATTTAATTATGCGCAAATCATGTCGAGGTCGTACGACCCGGTCCAACATATAAATATAAATTGTGCATTGTCGATGGTCGAACGACGCGAACCATAGATGCATCTATTTAATCTGCCGAGGCGAATGGCCCACTCCCATGAGAGTAGTGGAAATTTATCCTGCTCGCAGAATATAATTGCAACACGGTTACACATAGAATTTCTCAAATAATTATGATTATAATATTCTTTAATTCTTTTCAAAATATGAAATCCAAATGAAAACATTCAAGTTCCGAAATCCTCAATTTCAACTCTTTCCAAGGCATTTAATAAGCACAGTTGATCTAAATTCATTTCATGGCAAGTAAAATAACAAGATCAAATAACGGTATTAAAAAATCATGGTGTAAACCTAGAAATAGTCGGAAAAAGACATAAGTAGTAGCTACATACAGACTCTCCTCACCTCGTGCGTACGTAGCCCCCCAAAATAGAAGCACGTACTTATTTAGTCCACCTGTGGGGTTAATTCTATCTTACAAGGTTAGAAATTAGACTTACCTTGCTCCGAAGTTCCATAACCGACTCCCAAGCCCTTCCGACAACTCAAACCGATGCCCAACGCTCCAAACTAGTCAATAATTGTGCAAACACATAAATATATTCAAATACGCATTATAATCCAATTTATAACAATTCCCAACTTCATTTGAAAACTCAATAAAATCACCATCGGGCCCACATGCCCAGTTCCAAATATTTTTGAAGATAAACATTACCCATAAACCCACAGACTCAAATATAAAATTTATTCTCAATCCCACACCCAAATTCGTGGTGAAAATCAAAAAATACCGAATTCTAGGTTTTCTACCAAAACCCCAAAATTTCTACTAATTTCCATGTTTAAATCCTTATACAAACCATGTATTTACCAAGGTAAGTTAATAGGCGCCGAAACGCTCTCGGGTCATCCAAAACCTTATTCGAACATACACCCAAGTCCGAAATCATCATACGAACTTGTTGGGACCTTCAAATCCTGATCCCGAGGTCGTTTACTCAAGAATCCAACCTTAGTAAATTCTTCCAACTTAAAGCTTTCAAAATGAAAACTTTCTTCCAATTGAACTCTAAACTTCCCGAATTTCAATTTCGACCACGCGTACAAGTCATAATACCTGAAGTGAAGTTGCTCATTGACTCAACCGAACGATTCGCTGGATCTCAAAACGACCAGTTGGGTCATTACATCAACTAAAGGTGAGACAATACATTCCAATCCAAATACATGTTGTATCCTTCTTCATATCATGCAACTCCTTCCCGTCGTATCCAACCTTCCTATGTATAGCAGCAAATATTCCAATTGAGCCCGTAAACCAAGTCACTGACCACCGTGAATCCCAAATCACACTAAAATCTCCTCGAGGTATGTAGCTATACTACCACAGAACCCATATGCTACTCTGCCACTTTGGTCAAACCCTCTCCTTTAAGAACTACTTAACTTCTGCTTCTTACACCTGGCCTTCAAGAATTTTAACCACCGCAAAATACCTCCCACATGTCCTTCCTCATCATTCGCTGCCAACTTGTTGCCTTAAACCAAAAATCCATCTCTATAGCACCTGGATCAATAGATCAATACCAACATTAAACCTCCCCAAAGATCATCTTTCTCGAGCCATCAACACTAGGAACACCGATTCGATTCTGAGCCACTGCACGCAATGATTTTTGACAACTGCTTCCCCGGCATCATTTCATAACCCCGCCTCGAAGGCAAATTGAGGAAAACCATAACACCGGCAAACTTAGCACATTCAACAAGGACAATGGTACCACATCACAGCTGAAAATTCCACCACGCTCAAAAATACCAAGTCTCGTTACACCATCAACCAAATTCTGAAGATTCTTAGTCCGATTGCATTTCCTCTGCTAGAAATAAAATACTGAATCTCTGAATCATGCAATGGGTAAAACTCATTTCAAGCCATTCACTGCCTCGACGCATAGACAAGCATCCTATCATTACACAAACATTGTGTTATAGCAACGTATTAATCATCATGACAATCAATGCCAAATCTCAAAACCTTAGGTAATACTAATAGTGAGTTGAAATGACAGGACGACCTTCCAAAAGGCGATTGAAATGACAGGACGACCTTCCAAAAGGCGACGACAATAGCCCAATCAAATACACAGATAGAAACATCTTGCACCACATCTATAGTACCATGACAATTCCTCGACTGCTAATATATAACAGGCGCTTCACGCCGCATAAGATCAAATAGGAATCAAATCGTACGATGAGGAATCAAGAAGGGAAGTGCTCCTAACAACCATGTAGCCTCTAGAGGATAAGTACATACATCTCTGTACCGATCCGTAAGACTCTAATAGGCTCGTTCATGACTAGTGAGACCTGTCACACCTCCTTTTTACGCTACTACACCCTGCGAAGGGCGTAATAAAATGAGTTTTTCCACTTAAAGAACAATCGGACCGGGATTTATTATTAATATTCAGAGTCGCCACTTGGGAGTTTTATGGTGTCCCAAGTCACCAGTTTGAATCGCGAATCGAGGAAAGGGTTTGACTCTGTACTACAGTCGCGAACTAGAAATCCGGGTACGGAATTCTGTTAACCCGGGAGAAGGGGTTAGGCACTCCCGAGTTCCGTGGTTCTAGCACGGTCGCTCAACTGTTGTATTTGATTTTATCTGATTTCAGAACATGTT
>MU684994.1:29757-42516 GCA_026770625.1 Nicotiana glauca | reverse complement strand
AAACTTGAGACAACGTAGATGGCTTGAACTCATCAAAGATTATGATTGCACGATTGATTATCATCCTGGTAAAGCTAATGTGGTTGCAGATGCGTTGAGTCACCATTCCCTTGCAAGTCTAACTCTAAGTCCTTTGTCGTTGCTTCTTGAATTAAGAGCCATGAATGTTTGCCTTTCATTTAATTCTAATGGTTCTATCATTGCTAATTTGCAAGTCAAGCCATTCTTACTTGAGCAAGTCCAAAAAGCACAGAAGTTAGATGAAAAGCTTGTGAAACGGGTTGAAAAAGTCCAAAATGGAAGAGCATAAGATTTTTCATTAAGGAAAGATGGTACGTTATTTTATAAAAATAGGTTATGTGTTCCTAGTGATAGTGAATTGAGAAAGCAGATCTTGATTAAAGCACATAGTTCACCTTATGCAATGCATCCTGGAGGTACTAAAATATATCAGACCATTAAGGAGCACTATTAGTGGAGTGGTATGAAGAAATACATTGAAGAGTTCATTTCTAAATGCTTGGTATGTCAACAAATAAAAGCTGAACAGCAAGTTCCTGCTGGTCTACTCTTTGTCAATACCTGAATGGAAATGGGAAAGAATAACGATGGACTTTGTTTCTGGACTTCCACGCACTCAAAGAAATCATGATGCAATTTGGGTCATTGTAGATAGACTAACTAAAAGTGCTCATTTCTTGGCAATCAGAATGGACTACTCACTGAAACGTTTAGCAGAATTGTACATTAATGAGATTGTGAAGACGCATGGAATCCCTATTTCTATTGTGTCTGATAGAGATCCGAGGTTTACATCCAGACTTTGGTCTAGTTTGCAAGAAGCTTTGGGTTCCAGGTTGAATTTTAGTATCGCTTTCCATCCACAAATAGACGGCCAGTCTGAAAGGGTAATACAAATCTTGGAGGATATGCTTCGAGCTTGCATTATTGAGTTTAAGGGTAGTTGGGACAAACACTTAGCCCTCATAGAATTTGCTTATAATTATAGCTACGAATCAAGTATAGGCATGCCTCCTTATGAAGCTTTGTATGGGAGAAAATGTAGAACGCCTCTTTGTTGGAACGAGGTTGGTGAAAGAAAATTTGTGGGTCCTAAGATTGTGCAACAAACTGAAGATAAGATAAAAATCATCAAGGAACGTTTGAAAATTTCTTCAGACAGACAAAAGTCCTACGCTGATCTTAAAAGGCGTGAAATTGAGCATCAGGTGGGCGATAAGGTATTTTTAAAGGTTTCCCCATGGAAGAAGATTATGAGATTTGGCAAAAAGGTTAAACTTAGTCCTCGATTCATTGGACCTTTTGAAATACTTGAGAGAATTGGTCCTGTTGCATATAAGCTAGCTTTGCCACCTAAATTAGGTAAGATCCACAACGTCTTTCATGTTTCTATGCTTCGAAAATACCGCTCAGATCCATCTCATGTTCTTCATATTGAGTCTATTGAGGTTAGTCCTGATTTGACATATGAAGAAGAACCAATCCAAATCTTAGCACATGAGATAAAAGTTCTTAGAAAGAAGAGAATCCCATTAGTGAAGGTTCTTTGGAGAAATCATTCAGGTGAAGAAGCTACATGGGAGCGAGAAGACGATATGCGAGTTCATTATCCACATTTGTTCCGGGACTAGTACAAGGTAAATTTCGAGACGAAATTTGTTTTTAGGGGAAGAAAGTTGTAACACCCAAAAATTTTTATAATATTTACATTCTTGATTGAGCTTTTTTTTTTTATAACGAAGAAATATTTTTAACTTGCACTTTTTAAATGTGAAATGGTCAATATATGAAAAAAAATCCCCATTTATTTTNCTCACACGATCTCCATCTCTCTCTCCTCCATAGCACTGATTTTTCTTGAAAAATTAGGGATTTGCTACTAAATCAACAAGCAATTTTATTTTTGGGTGAAGATCAAGTTGTTCCTCTTGGTAAGTTTCTAAACTCGTTTTTATACTAGACATATAATAGTATTTTATACATATCGTTTCGTACAAAGCTCTGATTTAATTGATCTAGGACTTTATGGAAAGGTATTTCATAAATCTACAACTCGTATGAAGGAACCAAAATCTATTTCTGTTTGTATATATCTGAAAAATGGTCATAAAGTACAGGGAAGGTGCTGCCCAGATTTTTAGTTTTTGAAATACTCCCTGTACTTCTGTTAGTAATTTTTTGCATAACTTTCTGTACAAAATTGATATGGGGTTGATTCAAGATATTCTGAAATGGTAAGATATAGACCTACAACGTTTATGAAGACTATAAAATCTAGTTTGTCCGAATATATTTTTAAAATTGAGTCACAACTCGGAACAGTGAATCTGTCCAGAATTGTTGTTCAAACGTTTTTGGATAATTTTCACCAATTTCATAATTAGTTTGACTTGTTAAATCACTGAACTTATGTAGATATTTGATTATGTATTTAAGGTATATAAATCCTTGAGAGATCAAAGGAGAAGTATTTGATGAAGTGGTCAGATTTGGTTTGTTTACGGTGTAGACAATTCAAACATCCCCAAGTTGTGATTGAATTGTGTTGTGGTAAAACACCAAGGTTTGTGTATAAACTTGTACTCTTTTTACTTGCTGGAATATTTTGGAAATAACTAGATATTTTATTTTTCTTGTCTTCAATTTATATTGTTATATTCGTAGTATATCAAATATTGTAAGATACTTGCTAAAATCGTCCATTCGTACAGATTGTTTGATCATTTTACATTCTTGTTGGAACTTTTTCCTTCTTGTGGCAGTGACTTTGTTTCTCATCTTGACATACCTCTTGATTCGGATCTTTTTTCATCTTGACTTTGGATTTGTAGTTCGTCTTGAATTATGGTACTTGTCCGTATTAAGCACGAACTAGGAAGCCATCTTTAATATGGTTCTTGATTCTCTTGTATATTGGGTTTTGACTCTACTTAATTTGGGGCTTCGGTCCATCTTGATATATAATTATACTTAGTGTGATGGCATGACGTACATATTGGACGAAAAAAATAAATATTTGATAGACTCTCTTAGATTGATAGTATACACTTTCTTGACTTTTGAACATTGTATTTTGGTATTTGGAAACTCTTCAAAGTTTGATATTGATATGTTTGATATATTTGTTCACTTGATTTAAATTATATTAAATTGAGCTAACTATTGCTGAAGAGGGGAATTGGAGAAATTAATGGCTCCAAGTCTAAAGTTTATACACCACTAAGCTTTATGCTTAGCAATAGTTATTTTCTATCGTAGGTAATATTCGAGATGAAATCTGAAGATGACCATAATTAAGTAGTCTTTTTGGAGACCTTGGAGATCACATTTGCATATGCACCTTGGTTTTGCATAGTTTTGGGACATGATGTTCATGATATACATGATATACAGAATATACCTAATATATACATAAATATATATGTGTTACATTATGTATGTTATTTGGAGGCTTGTTGGATTTTAAGACCAAAAATCTTGTAACTTAAATGTGGAAACTTATTTTGTTATTTTTAGTGTGTGTTTCAATAACTCAAGTCTTGTAATAAGTTGAATTTACACTTTGTCTTGTAAATATGTACAAAGGATAGGACTAGTTTCCTTTTTTTTATATACCTGATAGTTTGAAATTTATGTACAATACAAACTTCTACTGATGTTGAATGAAAGTATATATTTATTATGAAGTTGCTCTAAATCTGTTGATTATTCAAGAGGGGTTGTATCATCTTATATTAATATTTTTGACATTGTATTTCATTTAAATAATATTATGGTGTATTTTCAAATATAAAAAAAATATTGCATTTTGAACCTTTTTGCATGGGCCTATTTTTGCTACTAAATTATTCTGAACTAATATCTTTTTTATAATATAATCTAATTAATAAATTAGATTTGTTCCCTAAGTAGCACCCTCCCAAAGAGGGAGGGGGGGCGCTACACTTCCTGCCTTTAGAGTATACTAGAATATCATCTATAAACACAATAATAAAGGTACCTTGGAATGGCTTGAAAAATTTGTTCATGAGGTCCATGAATATAGCTGGAGCATTTATCAATCTGAAGGACATTACTATAAATTCATAGTGCCTGTAGCGAGTTCTAGAGGTTGTTTTAAATAAATCCTCTTATCTGATTCTCAACTGATAATACCCCGACCTCAAGTCTATCTTTGATAATTACTTCGCACCTTGAAGTTGATCGAATAAATCATCAATTATTGGCAGTGGGTGCTTGTTCTTAATTGTAACTTTATTTAACTGCCGATAGTCGATGCATATTTTGAGAGACCTATCTTTTTTCTTAACAAACAGGACTGGGGCACCCTACGGTGAAACACTCGGTCTGATGAAGCCCTTGTCAAAAAGGTCTTTCAACTGTTCCCTCAACTTATTAAGTTCTTCTGGAGCCATTCTATAAGGAGGTATAGGTACGGTCAGAGTGCCTAGCATAAGATCGATGCCAAAGTCTATAATTCTTTAAGGAGGAAGTCTGGGAAGGTCATCTGGGAAAACTTATTTAAATTCTCTAACAATCGGCACAGACTGAAGAGATGGTGGTTATGATTCTGTATTAATTATGTGAGCCAAATAAGCGAGACACCCCTTACCGATCATTCGTTATGCCTTAAGGTAAGAAATAAACATACCTATAAGCGATGCTGAACTACCCTTCCACTCCAAGACTTTTTCATTTGGAAATTGGGATTTGACTATCTTGGCATGAGAATCCAACATGGCATAGAAGGAAGACAACTAATCCATACCCATGATCACATTGGAATCCACTATTTCTAACTCCATGAGATTTCCCTCGATGTTGTGACCTTTGGTTTGAAACTATATAACATCAATAGATTCTTATGGCTTTGGCTGACTCACCAACTGGAGAAGATACTAGGGATGGCTCACTAAGATTTCTGGTTGTATCCCAAGGTTAATTGCAAAGTATGGAGTCACGTATGAGAATGTTGAACCTGGATCAATTATAGCATGAGCATTATGTGAGCATACTAGAAGTATACCGGTAATAACTTCTACAGATGCCTCTACACTCTGACGATCAATTGTAGCAAACAAACAGGATTGTCCCCTCCCGAAGTAACTCGATATTCACCTCTGAGTGATCCATGCCCGGTCTGATTATGAGAACTACGAGCCTGAGGTTGTGCAACTGTAGTAGATGAGGAACTAGAAGGACGATTTGATCCCCCACTAAAATTACATCACAAATTTATGCAGTTTACCTTTATATAACCATTGTCTCCACAATGATAGCAATCGTGAAATCCGAGCTAGCACTGACCTAAATGTTGCCGCTTACATGTACCACAAAGACCTTGTTGTTGTGAATGTTGCTCAACATGACACTGGCTATATGACGATAGTGTCCTAAAATTCTGATTATGGCGAGACTGGTTTCCATAATTCTGAGTACGTCTGAAGGAAGACTCACCACCTGACTGATGACTGGACTGAGCTGGTGCCAATGACCCCTTATTGAAGGAACCTTTTCCTTCTCCGCTGGATGTACCACTAAAACCACCTGCTTTTCGGGCTTTCTTGTTATGCTCTTTTTATTCTATCCTTTGTTGTCTGTCTTTTCTTAAATGTTTGGTGAAACCTACAATAGAGGATAAAGTTATCATTTCTATCTCTACAGCTGATGTTGTATCATTAATGTGTTAAGCTAAACCGGCAACAAACTTTGTGGGTCTTTGCTTTTTCTGTCTCAACCATGTGAAGAGAATTCTTAGACAAACTTATAAATTCCAAGTAGTACTCTTGCACACTTTTATTCCCTTGCTTGAGTTGCTCGAATTCTGTAGCCATAGATTCCCTATCCTCGTCTGGTATAAAATTAGCCATGAAGGCCTCTTCAAGTTCTTCCCAAGTAGGCGAGCCATCACCTTCATCTCTTTCTTTTTCCTAAATATCAAACCAAGTACCAGACATATCTCTAAGCGGTAGGCAGCCAACTCCGCAGCTTCATAATTAAATGCCTTCATCACTCGGAGGTCTTTCTTGACACCCTTCAACCATAATATTTGATCTTCATCAACTATAGTACCGTGGAACATTGGAGGATTCAGCTTCAGAAATTCATTCACTCTTGAGGACTCAAAATTGGTCTATCTATTTGATTGAGGTGGAATCTCAGGTTTTCTCTTATTCTAGTTAGCCATGAAGGCTTTAAACATCTCCATGGCATTGTTGACAACATTAAACATCTGACCCACGTCTAGAGATATAGTTGTCTGAGCCGAAATTGCTGTTGGGGGTGGCACTGGATCCTTAGGTACTTGCTCATCATGCTCCACCCCTTCTTTATGGTCAACCCGTGGTACTTGAACCCCCTTTGTGGATTTACACTTGCTTTTCTAAGTTAAAAGCATTCTTAGTTCTACCTTGACCCACAATAGTAGCAATAATTTCTTGAGCAGCATCATGAGTGTCAGTGTTAGAGTTGCGAGTACGAGTGATTTCTGTGAGTTTTGGAGAAATGAATATATTAGATAATTTCTTAGAGGTAGGCTCTACTGCATGATCTAAAGTATGAAAAAGGTGAGACTTTTCCTAAATGGGTGTAGCCTCCTACATATAAGTATGGTGCGCTTCATACACATAAATAAGACTCTACTGACACGGCTTTATAGAGCTCTAGGACTCCATAAACCTGATGCTCGGATACCAAGTTTGTCACGACCTATTTTCTGAACAAGGTGTGACCGGCACCCGATCACTAAACTTGACCAAGCGAACCATCTGTGCTTATCAAAGCTATTATAACTTCAATATTTATATGCAACAAGGTAATACTTTAACTAAATACTTTTAACTAATTTGAATGTATAAAATTAAAAACTCTAAAACTTTATTAGTATTAACTACTGAAATACTAATAAGTTATTATTAAAAACAACAGAATCTTAACCTACCTATTATGTCTATGAAGCCTTTACTAATAAACTGATGTACTGCCCTGGACATTAGATTTCCCGGCCAATTATCTAAATAAACAAAGAAATATCTAAATAATGACGACTCAAAGGTTTACTCCACGACCGGTCGTTTTGAGCTATAGCATGTAATTTGGCGGTCTAAGGTTATGAGCAACTTCATTTTAGGTATTATGACTCGTACGTTTGGTCAGAATTGAATTTCGGGAAGGTCGGAATCAATTTATAAAAGGATTTCTCATTTCGGAACCTTATGTTGGAAGAATTGATTAAGAATAGATTTTTGAGTAAACAAACTCGGAATCAAGATTTGAAGGTTACATCATGTTTGTATGATGATTTCGAAATTGGGCGTATGTTCGGATCTGATTTTGGATGACTGGGGAGCCTTTCGACGCGTATTGTGGAAGTTAGCATTTTAGAAGAATTTCATAAATTTAGGTTGAAGTTCATTTCAATGTTATCGATGTTGTTTGGGAATCCAAGTTAGAGAGTAGCTCTATATGGTGATTCTGGTATTGGGAGTGTGTCCGGAAGTAGATTCGGATGTCCGTAGGTCATTTTTGGGTCATTTTGGCGAAAGTTAGAAATTTGAAGGTTTTTGAGAAGTTTGACCGAAAGTGAAATTTTTGATATCGAGGTCGGATTCCGATTCCAGAAGTTGGAGCAGGTCAGTAATGTCATATGTGACTTGTGTGCAAAATTCAAGGTCAACCAGACGTGATTTGATATGATTCGGCATCGGATGTGGAAGTTAGAAGTTCAATAGTTCATTAGGCTTGAGTCGATGCAAAATTAATAGTTTTGATGTTATTTGGTATGATTTGAGGCCTCAAACAGGTCTGTGTTATGTTATAGAGCGAGTTGGTATGATTGGACGGGGTCCCGGGGGTGTGTTTCGGGTTGTATCGTGCTCTTATTTGATGTTACAACGTCACTTTGGGGATAAAGGCTACCCCATTAAGATAATGAGCTTCAAATTCAGTTTTTAGTGAACTATTAGATCTGTATCATAATTATGGAGTCATAGCAAAATAAATTGTCGAATTTGGACATCGTATGAGGAAGTTATGCTCATTTCAGTATCGAGAAAACTGCTGGTTTCTGGTGTGGTTGCAATTGCAAACATCTCTATTGCAATTGCGATGCCCAATTTGCAATTGAGAATTTTTTGTCGCAAAAGCGACCTTTTCCCTCCCTTCCTTGTTCGCAATTGTGAAGGCTTAGCGATGGTTCGCAATTGCTAACCCTAGATCGCAAATTTGACATCTACAACTTATTTTCAGCTGTGTAAATCGGGTTTTTTCTTCATTTTATCATATTTTGACTCCTAGGTCCGAGAGTGGGCAATTTTGACAGAGGATGTTCGTACCAAATAAATTGGGAAAGTGCCTCTAACAAATTTTCAATTATATTTTGTGATTATACCTTAGATTTAACATCAAAATATATAAGAATCTAAAGGAAAATTTGGGGTTTTGAAGAAAAAACTAGAAATTTGTATTTTTAGATTTTGACCACGAATTTGGGCATGGAATTGGAAGTAAATTGTATATTTGAGTTCGTAGGATTATGAGTAAATTATATCTTCGAAAATTTTTGGAATCCAGGCACGCGGGCCTGAGGGTGATTTTATCGACTTTTCGAGCGGAGTTGAGAATTGTTATAAATTGGATTTTAAAGAGTATTAGAGTATATATTTAGGGTTTTCACCTTTATTGACTAGTTTTGGAGCATTGAAAATCGGTTTGAGTCGTCAGAAAGGGCTTGGGAGCTGGTTATAGAGTTTTGGAGCGAGATAAGTCTCGTTTCTAACCTTGTAAGATGAAATTTACCTCATACGTGAAATAATTCAATATATGCTTCTATTTGTGTGGGCTACGTACACACGAGGTGACGTGAGTTCGTACGTAGCTACTATTCCTATTTATGTCCAGATAGTTTTAGGTTTATACCTTGCTTTATGGACACTGTTACTTGATTATATTTGTTGATTTTATCAAATGGAACTAAGTTGAGGATCATTAAGGATTTAAAATTCTTCAACATGAATTGTCTTTACTTTTCTAAAAGAATCAAGAAAATGGTTATGATTTAATGTTAAATTTATATTTGACTGTGTCGCAAGTATGATCCGCGAGCGGGGTAATTCCTTAAATTTATATTTGACCGCGTCACACGTATGATTTGCGAGCGGGGTATTTCCTTCTAATACTCTTATGGGATCGGGCCGTTCGACTCGACAGAATTTATGCATCACACTCTCATGGGAGCGGGTCGTTCGCCTCGGCAGGTTAATAGATGCATCTATGGTTCGTGTCGTTCGACCCTCGGCCATACACAATTTACTTTTATGTTTGATAGGAGCATACGCCTTGGCATTTTCTATATATATATATATATATATATATATATATATATATGTGTGTGTGTGTGTGTGTGTGTGTGTGTGTGTGTGTGTACACGCACGCACTCTTCGGCAAAGGAGGGAATTTGCTAATTGAAAGCTTGAGTTAATTGTAAAGCGAGGAATTGTACTACGTATTTTATGATTGTTTATTTCATTTATTTACACTGCCTCACATTTATTTACCTCTTTACTACACCTGACATTATTAAACCACTAGTAAGTGTCGAAGTCGATCCCTCGTTACTACTTCTTCGAGGTTAGACTAGATACTTACTGGGTATGCGTTGTTTTAGTACTCATACTATTCTTGCTATACTGTATACATTTTGTGGCCTTGTGGCCACAGTGGCGTGGTTGATACGGGGACTTAAGGCGAGCTGCATCTTGTGTACGATCCGCAGCCAGTAGAGTCTCCTTCAGAGCATTTGTATTTTTTTATGTTCAAATTTGTATTCCAGACAGTTATTTTATTTTATTTTATTTTCTAGTAAATGCTCATGCACTTGTGTCATCGGATTCTGGGATGATTGGTGGATACCTAGCATTGAAATTGGAAAGCGTTGTTATTATTCTGTAACGTTCATTTTTTATCAGTTAAATTGAATGAAATTTATGATTTCATAAATATTAAAATGAGAATTAACTAATTATTTGGTGTTGACTTGCCTGACAGTGGTGTCCGGCGCCATCACGGCCTTTAATGGATTTTGGGTCATGATATTATGAATATTCTAAAAGAAATTCGTTTCTTTTTCTTTCTTATCTAAAAAAATACTTCACTTTATGCTTCAAGAATTCAAATTATCCTAACTTATTTATGTCTTAGTCACTGTGTGATCGGCAAGGGTTCGACCCCAACCTAATCAAACAAGCCCAATCAACAAGGTACCACTCGCTTCATGGTTCTCATTGCTCATGTATCATACCTTAGCCTGGCTAAGTAAATTCTCAACAATGAGATCCTCGACTCGTGTGCTCCCTACTTTGGTACAAGTAATTTCAGGAAGTCAACATTTTGATCAGGACCCTCAGCTGTACGATGACCCCTTCTCAGAATAGAGGATACTCCCAAAAATACTTTAATAATAAATTATTTGATATGACCCCACTAAGATCTGAATCAACTTTCTTGATCATTCAAGTCTAAATCTTTCCTGGAACAACCTATACATACTCATATTGGTATCCTTAAATGTAAATCATGGCAGAAGCATAAAATAAACATTCAAAAGTAATTCTAAAGATTCCCGCTTCTTCATAAATTTTCAACATGAAAATGGTATATAAGAATAACACAAAATCTGAAAATATATACACATATATCATAATAAAATTTAAACATTAGCTAGAATAATTCTAAGTTAATAGGTAATCACTCGCTCCAATTAAGTACATATTAACTCTTTTAAGAAATTCATCAAACACCTTGTATGTATTCATTTGTGAGTTAAACCACTTTTTGTGGAACTTACTGTTGATACAGAGAAAGGAGGAAATTAACAATTCAATTCTTACTCATTACTAGGATAATTGACAATAGAAAGTTTTATATACCCGAGTTCAAGAACTAGTGATTTGTAAAGAAATCTAAAACTTTCCATTGTATGTGTGAGTAAGAAGCAAAGTTACTTCTGTTTCGTGAGTAAATAGAACACAAGTTCTATTTTTTGTATAACCTTTTTTAGCCTTCTGTCTTTGCGTGAATGAACATAACGTTAGTGTTGTTTTATTTAAGGCTTTAAGCCTTTTGCCTTCCAATTTTATGGGCTTTAAGCTTGTTTCTTTTTTTTAACTTAACTAATAATTAATGATACTCATTTTTAATAATTAGTAATATTAAAATTATTAATATTTCCTTTCTTATATATCACACTATTTATAAATAGAGAATTAACTCAAAAGTCAATCATAAGGATTTAAATTCGTAATAGACGTAAAATTTTCATGCACTCAAAGCAAGGTTAAAAAATTAAATTCTATATTTAGAGTTTTTGAAACTTTTATCGATTTTGAGGAGTGTTACACAGAGCAATATGCATTTCGCCTAACTGTTCTTTGAACTCTATCTCCAGAGGTTCCTGCATGAGGATGGCCTTTGTCTTTGGCATCCCTAGTTTTTCTAGCATGTTCCTGGTCCACATTGGACTCTCTGAGATAATCCAATGCTATGGTGGTACCCCTGCTCAGCAGGTCCATTGGTTAGAGTGGTTGGGGTGGTGGATGGGGAAATTGGACTATTGGTCGACAGAATTGGAAGTATGGAGATAGGACTGGAATCTCGAGGTTCATGAGGGGGAAGAAAGGCATAGTCTGGCAAAGATGGCCCATGCGTGTATTGAGTTCCTCCATAGACAGGGGTTGTTGATTCCTCATGTATTGGTCTTGGAGTAATGTCGACATTCATAGCCTATGTCCAAAGTTTGCCAGACCTTGGTGGAGGAGTTGGTTTCCAATCGAGCTAAGTATCTGGGATTTTAGATGGTTATCTCTATCGGCACAGTCCCTATCATCATTTGTAGGTTCTAGGTGTGTCCTTGGAGTGCCATTTTCAACCATGATTCTGGTATGAGCTCCAGTGGCATTAGGGTGGTAGAGATTGTTAGCGGTTTTGTGGCTTGTGTTTGAGAAGGGGTATTGTGGTTCTCCATCGGAAGAGTCAGAGTGAAGGTGACTGTTTGTGTGGCTTTAAGTAAAGACGGTGCAGGGAGAAGCATTGTTATAATCCATCTTCTCTTTGGGTTTTGTTTGAGGTGATTTGCCTTTTGCAATGAATCTTGAGGGATTAACAAGGAGTATTACCCCATTGATGGTATTGGGCATTAGATTTGTAATATATACTTGATGACCTCCACTGGAAGAGGATGAATCCGGAAAGAGATGAGGTGGATTGTGTGTGGTGCAGGCACAAGCACGTTAAAGTGGCCTTTCAAGAAAGTGTGGGCCATATTGGGGTGGGATTATACTGACAAATGATTCTTTTCCACAAAAGAGATACTCACTTTATATGTAAGGGTACCCGATTCGGAGGGAGTAGAGTCAGGGTGGTGGAATCCTCAATCCCATTTTTGTCGATTATACTGGGATTTTTGGAGATGAAGATATTCCCTAAAGTGGAATATTTTGGGATTGTGCCCGACTTAGGTAGATGCCTTTTTAGCCCAATAATTTTGGCTTGTGGGGCTGTAGTGGTCATGACCCAAAATTCACTAAGGGTCGTGGTGGCGCTGGACACCGCCGTCAGGACAGCCAACTCAAATACTTAATTAAATCTCATTTTAACACTTTTGAAATCCAGGATTTTTTCTTCATTATTAAGAAATTTTAAAGGATATAGTTTCAAATCAAATTTAAATGTTGAACAGTTAAT